>SDVV010016793.1:0-14147 GCA_016164225.1 Gammarus roeselii | reverse complement strand
TTTGCAGAAGATCTTGGTAAAATCAAAAATACAAATGTTCCATGAAATTTTTTACCCATGACCTGTTTTGCCATTTTTAGCTCATCAGATGGAAGTCTCAAACAAGTGAATTCGGCAATAAAATTCATAGAATTTTGCTTCTTGCATATATCCCGAAAGTATTTAAGCTACAAAAACTGCATCCTGATGCAGTTGTAGCTTAGCAGTAAACTGAGTCCACGGTGAAGAAACTTCATATGCCCTGTGAAGTAAGATTGGTATCACACCATATTTGTATCGCTCGGGGCAAATGCTGTCGAAATTCAAGTACTCGCCTGTGTTGGTTGCCTATGTGTGATAGCAGTAGTCACGGTTTGACGATTTCTGGTTATCATCGTGTCTAAAAATTTTATCCTTATTTTAGATTCTACTTCGAATGTTAAATTTAGGACGGAACAATTTCCAAATACAGTCTTGATGGAAGTCAGGTGATGAAAATTATCCAGTACCATGAAGATGTCATCGACGTGCTATCGGTTTCAAGGATAGAGACCTTATTTCACTTTTCGCGTTATGTTTACGACATGCCTGCACCTAGATTGCATTTTTTAAAGTATGGACTTACACATTTGCATTTCCTCCTGACGTTTGGCAGTAAACATACAACTACTAAATCTTACCTATCTACATTTAATTTGATTTAAATGAAATTGAATTAAATCGCTGAATTAAAAATAAAGTCTATCTTTGTAAGCAATAGTACCTACAGTCAGGACGCAAATAAAGAGTCAGCATGGGCCAGGCTTTGTACGAGTGGGCCCCTGTTACCTCTGGGGTGCCCCAGAACAGTTTCCTGGGTCCTATCCTCTTCCTCATCTATGTAAATGACGTGGATGCGGGGCTTTTGTCTGAAGGATCGAAATTTGCCGACGACACGAAGCTCTGCTATGCAGCATGGAGGGAGAGAGACCGTATTGATATTCAACAAGATCTCGAAAAACTCGTCATATAGTCGGAAGCGTGGCAGATGCATTTCAATGTTGCAAAATGTACTGTTATGCACATGGGGTGTCGCAATGCAAAACCTCATGATGGCAGGAAGCGGTTTTGCCACTGTTGCCCAGCAGAGAGACTTGGGCGTCTTAATCTCGAAAGATGTAAAATGCTACGTGCAAGTCGAAAAAAGTTACACGATAGCTAATCGTAACATTGGCTACATCTCCCGTAACTTCCTCAGCAAAACGAAGGACATTGTATTGCCGATGTACACGTCCTTCGTCCGTTCCCACCTTGAACATGCAGTTCAATTATGGTCTCCACACATGAGGGGGGGGCATAGCCAAAATCGAACGAATCCAGCATCGTGCTACTAAGCTCATCCCGCAGCTACGTCACAACAGCTACGAGGATAGGCTGAAAGAGCTTGACCTCATCACCCTCGAGCAACGAAGGCTGAGGGGCCAGCACATTGAAACCTTCAAATACCTGAAGGGATTCAACAACGTGAGCCCTGTCGGCCTCTTCGACAGGGACCACAACATTCGTACCCGAAATAACGGGGCAAAACTTGCGGGATAACGTTTTGCTAAGACTATAGCGCAACACTTTTTCCCGATCGCAATCTCGGGGGTTTGGGACAATTTATCAGCTATGGTGGTTGGCTCTGAATTCGTGAATGCATTCAAGAACGCACTTGACAAGCACTGGGTTACGTGACTCGTTTAACCTGAGAATGACACGATTTTCCCAGGAGCTGTCGAGCTTATAATTATAATAATAGGGATATAAAGAAGGAGCATGACACGGTTCTCTTCACAATTCAAATTATTACTAATGATTCCATTATTAGTAACAATAACCCCACCGTCGCTGGCAATGGTAAATGTTAATTATTACTCATAATTTCATTATTAGTAACAATGTAATGACTATTAGTGCTAACCAACTCGACTCAAGCGACTGAAAATCTCCATATCGAAACTGAACATTTCTACTATTAACATTGCATTTACAGACAGACTAATACTAATGCATTGCAGATACAAACAAACTGATAAGAGTACATTGCAAGTTCATTCAGACTGATAATACTATATCTCGGTACCATTCCTACCGGGATACACCCGGTGAGAGGTATTACGGCGACTCGCATCCGCCCCAAACCCACGTCAGGGCCACCGGTACTGGGTGTGCGACCGTAACGGTACTCGCATTCGCCCAACGTGCTAGCCTACGAGACCATCTGCTGTCCTAACGGACGGACAGGCAGATGCAGGAACTATGGTGCCCTAAAAATCGATACCGCCTAGGAGGAGGGCTTGCTCAACTCGATGCGGCGTTGAAGACTTGGAGGGATACCATATATTATTACTCTTTGTTTTCATTATTCTCATGTAGTACGGTGACAGCATTCACCATCACACCCCATGAGATGCAAAAATCGAACCCGCACCAAGAGGAGAGCTCCTGCTCAACTCTGTGATACGGCCTAGATTCTACGGGTATCATCCATTGCTGAGGCAACGAGTATTTTTCTACGGAGGAATATTGCGGACACAATGGCATTTCTCCTTTTACTTTTCTACTCTCTCTGTGGGAGAGGAAAGAAAGGAGAAAAATGGGGAGAGATAGACAACAATTACAAACTGATGCGGGGGAAGTCTGCTGGCGACTCACCCCCACACCCCATGATATTCGAAAATCGAATCCGCACCAGGAAGGGAGCTTCTCTCAACTCTACGTTACGGAGCAGATGTGACAGGTATCATCTATTGTGACAGGTATCTATAGAATGGAAAAATAAGGAAAGATAGTCAACAACTACGAACCAGTGCGGGTGAAGTCTGCTGGCGACTCATCGGCACTTGCCGATGAGCCGCAACTTCGGTTCACCCCCATACCGCATGAAATGCGAAAATGAAACCACACCAGGAGGAGAACGTTGCTCAACTATACTGTACGATGTAGATTCGACAAACAAGTGCGGGTGAAGTCTGCCGGCGTTCCAGCGACGCTTACCAATGAGCCGCAACGGCAGCTCACCCCCACACCCCATTATATACGAAAATCGAACCCTCACCAGGTGGAGAGCTTGCTGAACTTTACGGTACGACATAGATTTGACAGATATCATCCATTGTTGAGGCAATTAGTATCTTCCCACGGAGGGACCTTGCCGACACGATAGTATTAATTTGTTTATTTTCCTACCCTTCCTTTTGGGAGAGGAAATATGAAAGGAGAGAAATGGGGATCACATCCATCTGTTGAATCAGTGAGTACCCTCCTATGGATGAAGGGGCACTGTCGACTCGATGCTACTCTCTTTTTATTCTCTTCTTCCCTATGTGTCAGGAGGACAATAGAAAAAAAAATACAACTGATATTGCCAATAAATAATTCCACTTGAAAGATATAAGGCCTCTCAGGCATCTCAGCCGAAACCAATATGCACTTTATCGCTTGGTGAGTTCCTCCTGGTATCTCGATCTGAAATAAATGTCAGATGCACCTCATGCACTTGCACCATTATTATTTTGGAGATGCCATTCGGCATCTCACCTTCAAACTTCTTCTGTACAGTGTGTATGAACTAGCCATCTTCTCTCTCTCTCTTGTACCACAGATCCGGGAGAGACCTGTTGCAGCATAGTGCTGAGCGACGCTTGCCTACTAACCTCTTCTCCACAGACTTTCAATCCCATTTCAAAAAATTTAAAAAGTTTTTTTGCTTTTTGGACTAAATTCTGCAATAAGTGTTCCTCAAAATCTAAAATTTCTCAGATTTTTTACTGAACTCGATTTTTGAGCTAATTTTAAAATTTAAAACACAATAAAATCATTCTTGCTTTCTGAGTAAATTTTGCGATAACTTATCAGAAATTTAAAAACCTTTCTTGCTCGCACTAAACTCGATTCAAAAAAACTTTAAACTTTAATACTCATGCCTTCTTGAACTGAAACTTGCAATAATACCAGTTTTTCAAAATTTATAATACTCGTGTTTCTCTTGACTAAACTCAGGAGTTGCCACGAGCAATTCTTTGCTAGAAGATGTCACTCTGACTCTCACCTTGAAGTGCGTCAGCATTCAAGGAACCTGCAAACAATAATTTTTATTATAGCAGGTTCCCTGACAAAGTTTCAATTTAATAGAAATTTATTGCTCTATTTCGGATTAAATTCTTCATATATGCTTGTCAAAATTTAAAAATATTTGTTTCCCTTGACTATTGTCCAAATTCAAAATGTAAATACTATTCTCTTGCATTTTGACTAATTTTCTGCGATAACTATTCGTCAAACTTAAAAATATATGTCTCATTTGAATAAACGCAAGAGTTGTCACGTGCAACTTTTTTTAGCAGATGTTCGTCTGACGCCTCACGTGAAATTTGAAATGCTCTTGTGAAACCAATCACACGTGTCCAGAGACTTACTATACTGAACACTAGGGAGAACCCCTGTCAGGAAACTGGGTGTGGAGCTCTCCTACATTTGCACTTGTCAGAATTTCATGACATTTTTAAAATTCCGACATTGACTCTAGATCAGTCAAGGGCAGGTCTATCCTTAGAAGAGGCCACTCCGACGTCTCACCTCGAAGTGCGACAGCCTTCAGGGAACCGCTTGCGTACATAAGACTTAATCTTCTGAGCACATGGGGGAGGATCACTACCCGGGCAACTGGGTGTGGTGTTCCTCCCAAATGCTCCGGTGGAAATGAGGCTCAAATCAAATCAAATCCTCCCAAATGTGCACATACTAGTCAAAATTCAATACCCATATGCTACTTCAAAGTAAACTCAATACCTAGTTGGATTCCGTCTGACTCAACCTCTAACGCAAGCTGACAGGCTTGCGCTTGAGGAAAAGCACGAGTCCACTTTGAGTAAGGCATGGCCGTCTCTGCTCGACCGTCTGAGATGCGACCGCGAGAATTCTAAATACTTCGCTTCCCATCTTGTTCGCCCCGTTCCTGAATTGTCTCTCTAATACTCGACCATTTATTCTCCGGGGATGAAATGCCCCGGGTAGTAGGGGGGTGGTGGTGGTAGGTAGTGGTAACAGTAGTGGTGGTCCTTTTCCTTTCTGTCCTTAAAACCTCTTTTTTTTCTGAATGTGTGCGTGAAGTTTTACAGCCTCGTTGACTATCCTTCACTCTTTTTTCACTTCTTTCAAGGAGACAACTTGACATGAGCACTCATGCTCGTTATGTCTCCTTATTCTAACCTAATCTAATCTATCCTTCACTATTCTTGCCCTCCGCATGGCGGCCGTCATGTGGCTATGGCCGGTAGCTTAGCTTCACTTGCTAGCGTTCATACAACTGGCTGTGCCGCCTCCACCTATACAACCTCCTGAGCCCGACAGTGTGACTGGTTTACTCCTGCCACGGTGATGACCGTCCCCCCCCCCCCCCCCCCCCCCCCCCCCCCCCCCCCATCCTCCCATACCTAAGATCATCGCGTTTCTTTACGAGATGTCAACAGCGAGAAAGAATATTAGGGCATCGTAAGAAAAATAATCCATTCACTACCAATCTCCACTCACGCCAGCTCATTGCACGATCTCTCGCTACCTCCACACTCAAGTCTTTCCTTCCCATCGCCTGCTTCACACCATATGTCCAACCAAACATTGGTCGACTTCCAGGTCTTCGTGATTCACCACCTCCGCTTTTGTCACCCTTTTTACTCAGAACACGCGAATCTACTCTGTCCTCTTTCTTATTCACCACCCCCGTTCTAATTCGAACAATGTCGTTATTGATCCTGTCTCTCGGCGTCACTCTAGTTAGGGATGCTCCTGAAACACTTCATCTCGAAAACATTCAACCTTCTCCTCTCTTCTGCTCCCACACTCCAAGTCTAAGATCCGTAGAGTACAGTTGCCACAACTAAATCATCATACAACCCTTCCTTTGCTTCCATTCCCAACGTCCTACAGCTAATTGCACTCCTCAGTGCTCCCAACACTTTACACCCTTCCTCCACTCGCGACTTCACCTCAGTTTCCACTAGTTCAGTCTTCTCCACATGTGAGCCCAGGTACTTGAAACACTTAGCTTCTCCAATAACTCTCCATTTAGGAGGACACTAAATCTGCTCGCATCGACATTCCCCGAGCATCTCATTACTTTACTTATACCCACGTTCACTCGGAGCTTACTCCTCTCACACACTCTACCGACCTTCGACACTAGCCTACACAGCTGCTCCTTTGTATCCGCTACCCGTGCTGTATCATCTGCAAACAGTAATAGGACCCAATTTTAAATGTTTTCCCTTTACCGGCAAAATTCTCATAGGCAATCAACTTAAAATATAATCAATATTGCACACGTTAACGAAATAAACTATGGAATGACTTTGCAAAATTGGAATTGTAAACTCTATAACATGAATTCAAGAAAGCACATTGTTAAATGAGTTACTTTGGAAATACTTATACTCTTCTAGTAATTACTTAATCGTACATCTTGACCTGAATTTTAGGTTCGAGAGCTGTTTTGGTGGAACGACTGAACACATTAGGGAATCATTTTAACTGATGAGTCGTAATCCGATGTCAAATGCATCGACTCATGATTGTTTTTCCTCGAGTCCACGGTGAATCCAATTGGATTTTTCTGATTTACTTCATGGGTTTGACAAAATAATTGCATCTTCATTTCTTACACAATTATTCTATATACTGGTTACATACAAACGCAAGACTATCATTGTTTTCACGATAGTGTGTTGATATTCATTTCCAATATTCATGTTTGGCAAGTGTTATTTTACAAAGTTGAACTCAATCTGATTTTTAAATTGAAAAAAATGTTGGAGCGCGGGTGGCCATAGGAGAGAATCGCAAAGTTTCTCTAATGCTTCGAGAATTGCTAAGAAACAACCAGCGCCTACATTTGAAGGATGAACTGAAAGCAAAGCTTACAGAGAGAGGCCGCTTAGGGGAAGGTACAGAGGGAGGCCGCTTAGTGGAAGGCACAAAGAAGAGAGGCCGCTTAGTGGGAGGCACAGAGAGGAGAGGCCGCTTAGTGGGAGACACAGAGAGAGGCCGTTTAGTGGAAGGCACAGAGAGAGGCCGCTTAGTGGGAGGCACAGAGAGGAGAGGCAGCTTAGTGGGAGGCACAGAGAGAGGCCGCTTAGGGGAAGTCACAGAGAGAGGCCGTTTAGTGGAAGGCACAGAGAGAGGCCGCTTAGTGGGAGGCAAAGAGAGAGGCCGCTTAGTGGAAGTCACAGAGAGAAGCCGCTTAGTGGAAGTCACAGAGAGAGGCCGCTTAGTGGAAGGCACAGAAAGAGGCCGCTTAGTGGAAGGCACAGAGAGAGGTCGCTTAGTGGACGGCACAGAGAGAGGCCGCTTAGTGGAAGGCATTGTCTAAGACACATCAAAAGGGAGATCTGAGCTGAACTGAAACGTCGCCAGCTCCACAAAGCAGGAAACCACGAAATATCTGCAATTGAAAAACTTCACCTGTCCTCATCAACATTGACGAGTGGAATGTCACATTCTCGGATGAATCTTGATTCAGTCTCTTCTCGATTCCAGAGCGAGTCAGTGCCGCCTAGAGACAGCACAAAGAAGCCTTTGACCTGGACTTATTGGCTTAAGTCTTAAACATTGCGGTGACTATGTGATGGTTTGGTGAGCCATTGCACTGAACTCAGTGGTCGTTACTGAACAACCTGGCGGATGTTTGTAACTAAAGGATGGTTTCAATTCTCTTTGCGTCTATTCAGAAAACTTAGAAGTCGTTGAATCGACGTATTAATACTGTAATTGATGCCAAAGACTGACTAGCTCCATTATAAAATAATGAAACTCACGATAGACAAGGTGTATTCATTATTGTATCAGTCCTGTTTATTCATTTTTGTGTCCATTATGAACAACGTTTTCAAAAGTTCAGTTCGCTCTGAAGAAGTTCCGAATATATATTTTCGTGAAACTTTCCTCCTTTTATAGCTCCAATTGTTATCAAGCGGACACCATTGTACTTGCATGTCTGTTTCTTTCAAGAATTAGGTATCAGGAAATTATACAGGCTCTGCAATGAAAGTGAGAACGTTTATTAAAATATTTTCATATTATATCTGGTGGAGTAATAATTTGTAGTGCCTCCAGGTGAGAAGGCATGCTCCGCTCCTATGATCAAGGGTATTGAATGACGGGTAAGAAAAGTACTATAAATAGAGAGCCCCAATTGAATATGTTCTGACTTGTGTAATGATAATAGTTTTTCTAAATCTCTTCAAACGTTTTTTTCTTGAAGGTATTTTACTATAGGTTAAAGTACCTATTCATCTGTGCTACGAGACACACCACCTTCATTTGTTCAGAAATCCGGCTATCATTTTTTGCGACTTGGATAAACATCAAAATTTTCGAAGACTGGATCCGGATTCCAAACCATCCAAATAACTTGATGAAATCAATGAAAAACTTCGAGAGCAAGAACATGTCACGATTTTTTTTCGAAATGACAGCGGAAATAGGTTTAAAATGAAACAGAAGCTGCTGAAGCTTCGTCAAAGCAATTCGGGGAGGAGAAAAAATCATTTTCGCTGAGCGGCGCCATCGTTACCAGGATTGCTTGAGTGGGAAACCCATTAAGTTTTATTGTAATTATTTAACATTTGCGGTTTCGATTTTAGGAATGTCTAACGTCGTCGTGATCCTTGATTTAAGAGTAGCCCAAACAAAACCAACGATGATTACTTACATTTCATATAATGATGAACCTTCGTTACTTTTGCAAAATAGCTTCAGAACCGATACATTCTTTTATTCTAACACACGGAATTTGTTCAGTCTTCCGATTCAAAACATTTAGCGGTTCATATATACATTTAACCGAATACCTAACGTAGCTAGCGAAGTTAAGGAATATCTCAATTGCCAGTAATCTTCACTGGAGGCCACGAAACTCCAAATTTTCGGAATGCACGTTCAAAAGACTGGATTGTCTGGAAGGTCAACACGTCCCTTTTAATCAAACGAACAGATTCTGAGGAAAAAATTCGGGTGAACTTTATTCTAATTAACAACAATCAAACGGACATAAGGTTCTTTTTGCAGAAAAATTCTCTGTGTTTTTATAGCAGGTGAAAGTGAGCATAAGCAGTGTATACATTTAAAAAATTGTTTACGTTCTTTGACAAGTGGGTTTATTGAAATGCTTCGTGTATTCGACGGATTTTTTTCTTGTAAACATCTATACCCATTTAAATTTAAGCTTTGCAGTATTTCAGCTCTACGCCTTCGAGTAAAGACCAACGAAAAGCTACTTACGTGAGATTTAACTTTTGCTGTAGAATGAAGTTACGAACTGAAAAGTGAGACTTTTCATACCATATGAATCAATAAAAATAGTGTATTGCAGGGAAGCTGTTGAACTGAATCTATGATACGAGTTATAACTGGTGTTGGAGAATTTTAAAGATCTATTTTATTCAGTCAATTTAATTGATACAGTTAACAAAAGAACTGTGATTTTTGTCGACACATCATTTACCCAAAGTCAAAACAAGATCCTGATTGAAGAGTCCAAACGTACCATGGACGCCTACAAAGGGTCTCTTAGCGTTTTATTTTCTATCTCCTTGCATAGAGATTGTACGCTTTAAGGTATGAATATAGACATAGCTGCTCCCTCAAAGCCTAGATGAAACGGCCAAACGTACGTACATGGAATACGATCTCCATGCAGACATATCTGAAATAAACCCCGATCATTTCCTATTTCTCGCGTCTAGAGTAAACTTTCGAAACGTGTTCAGATATTCGTATTAAAAGGAACTATTCCCAATCTCAGCTAAGGTTACACTGGTTGGTAGAAAACTTTAACAACCAAACATATCTTACAACTAGTCATGCTCGTCGTTTAAGCTGGAAGTTCACTTTTTGTTCATGCTCAAAGGAAATCGAGCATCACCTCCTTGATGAAGATTCACTGCGGCGTATAAGATTCTCTGAAGGTTCCTTGAACTCCTTGGAAGATTCGCTGAACTGTTATATTGACTGGAGATGAGATTGGATTTGGCATATGTTCTTTTTCCTTAAAAAAATCACATGAATTTGCAAGCATTGAGACAGTATGCTTGTTTAGCGATAGTTCTTGCGTAAATAACTTTTTGGCGGCCTGCAGTCAAAGCGCACTATTGAAATAATACAATGTTCAAATTTGAATGGTTATTGTTAGGACAGGACAAACTAACCGTCGATCACAATGGACAAATTGAAAATATGTTGATTTACAAAATATACATTTAATTTGTAAATTGTGTATCCTTTCTCGTGGGACACCGTTCCTTCATTGCGAACATCGCGACTTTTTCCTGTTACATGTGTTGGAAAACCACGCACCGTTTGCCCCTTTAATTTCTAAAGAAAATAGTTGTTTAAGAGATCACCTGTATTTTACTTCTCAATTTTTATAGCCTGCTCTTCAATTAAACTACTCAATCTTTATTTTTCTCTTAAAATAATATTTTTGCACAAAAAAGGCCATGGTGGACACGAATTATTCTTTGTTTGACAAACGCTCATTACCATATATTTTGTGTCCCTAAATTCTTAGGAATAGAAATAGAGCCGTACAGATGGTTGTAATGCTGGTCCGAGTACTGTTGTTGGTTCAGATGACGCTGTACGTAACGATGATGGTACGGTGCCGGTTAATGGTGCCGCTTCTACTGATGTTCGTTCGGATATTGTTGTGGATGTGTGGGTGATGACTGTACTGTGAATGCTGATGTTAAGGTGTATGCTGATGTAACTGATACAAGTGATCATGGTACTGTCGTTGGTTTGGGTACTGGGTACTGATGTTGGTTTGGGTACTGGGTACTGAGATTGGTTGGATCGCAGTTGGCTTAAAATTTTCTTGGCATGAAAACTGACGTTGATGGAACTGATGTTGGCATGCATAATGATGTTGGTTCTGAGTCTGCTGATGGAACTGAAATTGATACTGCATTCATGGACTGATGTTGATCCTGTGTTTATGGACTGATGTTGATACTGCGTTTATGGACTGATGTTGATACTGCGTTTATGGACTGATGTTGATGCTGCGTTTATGGACTGATGTTGATACTGCGTTTATGGACTGATGTTGATACTGCGTTTATGGACTGATGTTGATACTGCGTTTATGGACTGATGTTGATACTGCGTTTATGTACTGATGTTGATACTGCGTTTATGGACTGATGTTGATACTGCGTTTATGGACTGATGTTGATACTGCGTTTATGGACTGATGTTGATACTGCGTTTATGGACTGATGTTGATACTGCGTTTATGGACTGATGTTGATACTGCGTTTATGGACTGATGTTGAGGTCGGATGCAAGTTTAGGTACTGATTGAATTTTTTTGTGGGTGATGATGGAACTGTGCCTGTTGATGGAACTGTGCCTGTTGATGGAACTGTGCCTGTTGATGGAACTGATGGTGATAAGGATATTTCTGGGAGTAGTAAGAGTATTTTGCCTGCAGACGGAACTGTTGAGACGATGTGAAAATGTTTGTCACGAGGGTTATAGACGCTACCCAAGTTGATTTTGATGATAAGGAAAAAAAACTGCATCACCTTAAAAGTTTATTGGGTGGCTTGTACATGCGTTCTATCTACTTTTCAATGAATACCTTATCGCGAATGAACATAATCATGAACCTATATTTAGGCTACTTGAGCATGGCTGAAATAATAAATAATTCTTACTCTCTATTACACATGGTCTGAGCAGCGGATATAGAAACGTGGGGTTGACATTAACTCGGAATCAGTTTTAATTCGGCAAATTCAGATAGATATGATACGATAAGATAGATAAGATACGAAGATATAGATAAGATACGATAACGATGTCAGAGTAACTACGTTGATTATGTAATAAATACACTTAATGAAAAGTAATCACTTACAAACTGCATTCATACCAGGGAAAAATATAAATAACAAGCAAATAATATAATTGTAGGACGAGACGAGTGGTCACAATATAGGAATGCCTAACTTATTAATGAGATATGAGGATCGGACATAATAGAATAAGGTAAGATAAATTTGCTTTAAGAGATGTCACAATGGGTTGGATACGCCTCCCTCCAACGGAACCTGCTCATAAATAGGAAAATTATAGTACGGGAGATATTTGACAAGATTATAGGTTAAACATATAAGCGGAGGAGATGGATCCCATGCAACCGAATTAAATCTAATTATAAGTATATGTAAGTCTATGCATATACAAGCCGGGTCGCTCGTCGTCATAATCATACCCTTTCAGAGTACCTGAGCTGATATTGTATTTTGCGAAGGAAAATGTAGAGAAGGAAAATAAATTATTTATACAACTTCAAGTGGATAAAAATGTTATCTATAATTTCAGTTATGTGGATAAATTCATAGGAATGGTTTATTATGAAATACATTCAGAATGTTTGTCGACAAGGTATACCGTAACACATTCTATATTAACTCAAATTTAGGAAGAGAAAGTATTGTTTTTTCTGGTTATTGAATAATCATGAACGAGTTATCATGCCCTACCCTACCTTCGCGCACTATTGAAAATAACCAACCTCTTGAATTATGCCGTCGGTGCAACACTCCTGCTTCCCTTTCTGCTGCCATTATTTTGCTGACCTTGTTCCAGTAATAATGTATACGCCCTATAGGCCATAACCTAACAATGTTATGAAACTGAACGGTACAGCGACTATTGGTCGAATTGTTTAATCGTCTGCCTAAATTGACCGTCTATATAAAGATGCGAATTTATATACGTTTGCCGATTTGAGCTCGGTTTTAACTTTCAATGCTTTGACAATTAGCGAAGGTCCCCTGCATTTTAATGTTGGCTCATACGTTGCACAACGTTCAATCGACAGGGTTTCATTGAAAAATGACTATTAAGGCAGTTCGAAATTTTTACACCTCTCTGTTCGGGTGCAGTTTGTAATTTTGTCCAGTTGAGCGTTTATTTTATCATAACTACAAAACATTTGACTCATTCGTGCGTTGAAACAAATCCACTTCCAGTCAATATCAAGTACTCTAATGAGACCGTAGAAGTGATTTTTACATCGTCTTAAATTCGTTGCAATCGATGCATGCCGATGTAGGGTAGCTGCTGTGTGGAGTCAACGCTTTTCCCGCCTATTACTAGGCGGGAAAAGCCTATTACTAGAGAAGATGACACTCCAGCTGTCAGGTCGTTCTGGCCAAGCCTCACATATCCAATTATGCTGACACACACCCACCTAATTTAGACTACTGTAAAAAATTGTCAACGCTGGGGGGAATTATTAGAAATGTGCTTAGTTGAGAACTTGAACCGGACAGCATAAAATTTTAAATTTTCACACGATGGAAAAATAATGAGAACACCGTGTTAAATGAAACTTTTTTACCTTAAAAAAGAGAGTGGTGCATAAGACATAATGCTAACATATAGAGTTTGATGGAGATGTGTGTTGAGCAGGAGGAAATTTTTGGGTTAGGCTTGTTCAAAAAGACGGGCATACGTACGCATATGCATGGTATAAAATGGTTGGTGGGATAGTGGTTGATAGATCATATGTGGAATTTATGTCTATTTCAGGAATAGTGTTCGGTACTTTCTTATATGCGAGTTTGTTGAAATGATGGGGTGGGAGATGATGGAGGTGTAACTGACCTTTTCCTGGTGAGCGAGAGAGGAAAGGGAAGGATGGGAGTAAAACAGGAGCGCGGATGATTGAAACGAGGTGTGGTTGAGATATGCGAGTAAAATAAAGCTGGCATTGTGAAGAAAGAAAGTAGCTGCTGTGTTTGAAGGTTGAATACCAGAATACAAAGTCGTCGAAATACTGAGGAGGTGGGAGATACATTTAGTGATGTGGTAGGTTGAGGTGTGCGAGTAATATGTACAGTGTGCATTGAGTAGGTTGGTACAGATACAGACAGATACAGACACTAGCCCGCATCCCCCAGAAAGGGGGGTGGCCGACGGCAAGACGCACCTCACACCCTCATACGCTCACACTCACACAACTTAGCCCTTTTGTGCTAAAGGGTCTGGCCGGTAGCCCCTCAACTTACACTCTGGGTCCCGAATGCACCGAGGAACCGTCGTCAGCAGCAGGGCCCGACAGTTTTCACTGGTTTACC
>SDVV010016792.1:0-14148 GCA_016164225.1 Gammarus roeselii | reverse complement strand
TTAGCACACGCACAATGAAATTTGAACTTGAATACGATATTAATTTACTCTTGGAAAATTGTTTCAAATAAAAAAAACACATATTCATAATCACAACACTGAAATCTTCTACATAAATTAATCCTTACAGAAAGCAACGTGACCAACTCGTCAAGCGTAATGTACAAACTCATCAAGCGTAATGTACACACTCGCCAAGCGTAATATATGAACTCATCAAGCGTAATGTACAAACTATCCAAGCGTAAAAAGAGAGTTGATGCCTCAATATCGAGGTCTAAAAAGTTAGAAAAGGAATTGAATCCACACTTTGGATAAAATCTTTAATCTAAAAAATAGATTAAAGATTTTATAAATGTGTGGCTCTAATTCCTTTTCATATCTTCAAGCGTAATGTACAAACTCTTCGAGCGTAATGTACAAACTCGTCAATCGCAATGTAGAAATTCATCAAGCGTAATGTACAAACTCATCGAGCATATAGTACAAATCCATCAAGCGTAATGTACAAACTCATCAAGCGTAATGTGCAAACTCGTCAAGCGTACTGAACAAACTCATCAATCTCTATCTACAAACTCATCAAGCGTAATTTACAAACTCATCAAGCGTAATGAACAAACTAGTGTCTGCATGGCCTCATTTATCACAGAGTATCGCCTCCTAGTTGAACAATATCACAATCCCCAGACCACTTCATCCATTTCAATTTGTTTCACGGCCCAACAGTCAGCGGTGACGTGTCGTTAATCATCGTTTCCTTTATTAGCGCTTCGTTTCATTTACTGCCCCAGACGTCGCAGAGAATTGGGATTGGAAAGAGTGCTTCCAACAGTGGTGCTAACGTTGGGCTCCATTGCTAGGTCAAATATAATCCATCAATAAAGGATTGTTTACCGTTAGCTGGATTAGTCAGGAATACCACATATCAATTACTAGAGTATTGGCATGAATTAATAGGCGAGTAGCATCAGAGATCTCCATGATTTTTTTTTACCATTACCAATAGTGATATTTGGTATTCGAAGAAAAATGGTTCAATGTGGAAACAAAGGTTAGTTGGATAATTTCCTTATTTAAATAGCTTTTTCATTTCTGTATAGACAGTTATCATTTGTTGCAGTGGTGTTTCAAACAAAATCGTTTTGTCGAATATACTGTGTGAAACTCTGACAATTTTGTGTTCAAACAATAAAATGTTTTTGTTTAAACTGCACTGACACGTCCTTCTTAGCTGGTAATCTAAGGGAAATTGGATGTTTCCAAATAAATCTGTTTACATTCTGTTCTAAGCTTATGACATTATTAAACTTTAATAATAATTTTATACTGTTGAGATTTATTCAGAAATTTCCCAATGCAACAATAAATATTACAACAGACATCTGGAACAAACTCAGCTGAGTTATCTAAATGATAAAGATTTATGAGACAACATATTTTGTACACGAGAACAAATTCGTTGTGGGCCACCCTACGGATACAATGTTAGAAATTGTTATTGGAACATGTGTAGTTTCATTATCAGTTCAACAAAGATATTTTTCAAAAGAGCTTTTTGAAACTCATTTTAGTACTTGGCTGAAAGTGTGTTGAACAAATTTGTTTGGGTGGCCTCAACATTCAATTCGAAAGCATACATTTCATTCACATTTTCATTCTATTTTATGTCATTTATTACTATCATTATATTTTTTCTAACTTCAACGAATGATGACTGACTTAATGCATCTGGGAATATGAATGTATTTCCACCAATATTATCATCTACGCCAAAAAAAAATCCACTTATTCAAGTCGCAGGCGCTGTGACAGCGAGAGCTCTGTACCTTGGGAGTTTTTGTATGTGACAAAAAGATCGCATTGATGCCTCGTTTAATCAAAGTTATCTCAATTTGGGGAAAAAAATGAACGAGCAGCTACGCTGTTTATAACAACTGTACCCATGGTCGCCCACGCATGGGCGAACAGAATATGGATTCTTTGTAGTAGTAAAAAATCTCCGAAGAAATAAGTTTTTGGGGAAACAGAATAGTTTTGTCCACTAAAATAACAAATCCATTTTGATGTTGCTCTCAAGTTTGCTGTGGGAACATCGGTGTCTTCTGCGCATCATGATATAAACGAACGCGGGCTGGAGCTCAACTGCCATCGGTTGATTTACAACAGCAGACCAATCACAGCCAACTACGATCGACTGGACCATTGCCCTTCCGCATAGCCACTTGCACATCAATAACTTTTGTTATCTTCTATCTGCGGTAGGAGGGAACTGTAACGCATAGATTTGTTCAGGTGTATTATATGTATTTATACAAAACTGTCAGCTAGATCGTTATCACTATTTGCCTTTTAATTGATGTTCAGACGTGCACGTAGGGTACACGATTTCCACTGATGCACATTTTACAATGTGAACGTAATTTGAGGAGATAATTTCTATATTTTGTTTACATATATGAACTGTTCGGCATCACATTACGGAAACGGTAATCAGTATACGATCAAAAGCGCTTCCGCATGGTGACTCGCAGCAATAAGACTATGCCACCTATAAATTTCATTTTCAAATCCAATTGACATTAGGAACAGCAAATGCACTAACCAAATAAACTAGCGCTATGTTGATTCAGCACACCGTCAACAATCAACAAGTGCGAATATACTGCTCTCTCTGAGAAACGTGATCATTTTTTGCTACACAATCCCAAAATCGTCACGTTTTAAAAAACATGGAATGATATGGACGAACAAATATGTCGCAGATATATATGCGGCTGATATTTACGATCTTGCATAATGACCGACCAATAATATAAATGAACAAATATATTGTAACGTAATTAAATTCGTCGCATTATTTGTTCCGGACGATGATAGTACAAATCAGTTGAGGCTCTATTTAAGACCGACTAATAATATAAATGAACAAATACATTGGAACGTATTTAAATTCGTCGCATTATTTTTTCCGGACGATGATAGGACAAATCAGTTGAGGCTCTATTTAAGTATTCGTTTTCCAAACATTTCAAGTCGATGATTTTGTTTCCTATGCTATCGCATTCAAACAATTCGCTTCAATTCATGTCATACATGAAAAAAAATTGCAACAGTGAGGTAATAAATATTGCAATGTGTCGCTGGTAGTCCAACAGTCATCAAAACCAACCTCTTCCGCCCCCCGTGGTGCTGTTGCCAATAAAATGAGGCCGTAAGCCCCTTAGGTGAGCCTCATTGTTATTTATCAGAGCTTTGACAGAATTCTAGTTCATGAGCTCATATTAATTGCATTCCTCATTAGCAAGCTGCTCTGTAAAATGCCTTCATTTCAATGAGGAGAACACAGGCAAAAAAATAAAATTACACAGATTTTCCAACATAACTGCTTCGGGTGTAAGAGGAATTAAATGTGTTGTATGTCAGAGAATATTGGACAAGTAGAAACTTAGGTTAAATGCGTAGGGTAGGAATGGTGTTAAGTGCGCGCTAGGTGCACTAAGTGCGCGCTAGGTGCGCTAAGTGCGCGCTAGGTGCACTGCAGAGGGAATGAGGTGTAATTTGGATATCCAAGCGAAGAGATGTTTATCAAGCGGTTATCATCGCAACTGGTTTATAGGTGACTATGACGCACATGCGGTGAGATGGGATAATAAGAGGTTTTATGTTCTTGATTTAATTATGAAATGTTTCGATGGATAGCTGAAA
Source organism: Gammarus roeselii (assembly GCA_016164225.1). Lineage (NCBI taxonomy): Eukaryota > Metazoa > Arthropoda > Malacostraca > Amphipoda > Gammaridae > Gammarus > Gammarus roeselii. Next base: position 10,440 of record SDVV010016792.1, on the reverse strand, counting down.
TTGAAGGACGAGCAGACTTATTGGAGGAGAAGCAGACTTATTAGAGGAGAAGCAGACTTATTAGTGGAGGAGCAGACATAATTGATATACCTGCTCTGAGGCGGGTCGTTCATTTCAAGAGGATGGGAGATAAAAATGTGGTGAAAGTGGGGATAAAACAACAGTTGAGTAGGCGTTCACTATGAGTGGGTGTGTGAATGGATGGCGTGATGCGGGTGCCGGGTGGCAAACAGAACAGTTTTCATTCCTAGGGCGTTTTTTCATTGATATTTCGTTTAATCTCTGCATCATTCTTCAGTTCAGGTGTGGAAATTGGTAGCTGTTTTAGCAGTTACTTTTTTATAGAGGATTTCTGCCAAAACAGATTTGCGATAGACAATATTCCGTGAAAAGGATCTCGGAACTCTGTTCGTGGTAGGAAGTCCATTCTAGTTCTACGTCCCATACCTGAGTCCTTATGTCAGTCTGAATCTTCTGTCACTCAGACCTGTATTTTGTCTGTTATCAAATCAAAAATCAAATCATATCATTTATAAAATTACCACATGAATGAAACATAATGCTGTAACAAGCGCTTATAGAAGTACTAAACTTTCGTGTTATGGTGAACATCTTTTGCATTGACCTTGAAATTTCATTACTCACAAGCAAACAACCTAATCGAACAATATTACGAGTAGATACACGATGACTTCCACGGGATTTGTTCTTTTTTTAACTATAATATTGCTCAGTGAATGAACCTTAGCTTATATAGCACTCGCACTACTTCAATACGTTGAAGATTGGGTAATGTTGCAGCGACGTGGTGCACATGTGAGCGAGGTCCTGTCGTGGTGTAGCTATGCTACAAGATGTTCATTATAGCACTCGCACAACTTCAATACGTTGAAGATTGGGTAATGTTGCAGCGATATAGTGCACACGAGAGCGAGGTCTTGTCGTGTGTAGCTATGCTACAAGATGTTCATTTCTACATGATCTCCATAATCGTTACGTCATTGTATTTTATAATTATTTTAATTCATCACTGCAATAATCAGACACTGCTTAGTCTTAAGCTTGTGATCGTGCATGCACATTCTGAATTAGAAATTTACCATATAAGAACCTCCATCATGCAACGTATTTCAGATAACTATCAAATTGGATAAGTATAAAACATGATGGAGGAGGTAAGACAAAAATCCAAAGCCTGTCTACAAAGATAACATGAATTTAATGGTTTCGGTTCGATGAAAATCGTCTCGCATCAATAATAGTCGGCTGGTATGGACAGTTAGATGGAAGCAATTTCTCTGTCCGATTTTAATGGTAACGTAAGCACACTATCAAACGTAACGTTTTCATTATCTATAACTCTGCTAGGGGAAAATGACATGCTCTGTCAACCTTCTGAGTTAGATGTATGAAATATACTAGTTGCCTCTTAAATACGAATATCAAAACTACAGTATAACTTTAACGGCCACATTATAGACAAGTTTAGAAGGCAAGATCTTGAACGTCTAGCACCCTCTAAGATTTTACTTTGATAAAACACATTCCATGGGACCAATATCTCACATTCACCAGCAATCAGTCAATGATGGCTATCATCCTCGAGACCCGATGAGTGTTTATTGGGATGACTTGCTGATAATGCCGTATAATATCAGCCAGATGAGGGCAGCGTGTTGATGATTTTTCTATAAAAGTGAAATTCATTATTTAATAAAAGAAATATATACACAATGTTAAATCCAAGCTGATTCTTCCAAGGATATGGTTGATTTTACGTACAAAAACAGATATTGTTGTTTTCTAGGTTCAACCCAAAGAGCAGGACTAAACCATAGAAAGCTGTCAGGCACAGCTGCTGACACATTTTTCTCCCTCCTCACTCGAATGTAGGTTATTGCACTCTGCCGGATTTTTTTGCGTTATAGGACTAGTTCTGGGAATGAGTGTGCGGGCATGAGTAAGTGGATGCGTGTGGTGCGTCATGACGTCGACCACCACTTCCGAAAATGAAATGAACCCAAAAATTGGGATAGCAATAGATTGCGATTAAATTTAAACTGTTTGTACCCTCGTTAAATGAATCTTGATTGGTTGAATCGACGCGATTGTTAGTCCTCATTTCATCAAAAGGATAAAATAATATTTCAAAATCACTTACGAAACGACTATTCAAAATATAACACCGAATGGATCAAATATCACGTCTTCGTCCCCACAATGACTACAAATGCCACCAGTTTTTCTAGTTACCAACCCATTTTGGAAGCTGGTAGGGGCGGTTATTTTCTGGTCATCCACCAAATTCATTTGAAAGAGGGGCGCCAAACCAATCAGGCTGCTTGACCAGTCTAGGAAATACTGATGCAAAGGATTGTGTTACGTGTTAGGAAATACGATGGAACTGACAGGAACTCACCATTCTCAGATTTCGATTTTAGGACATTTATACGAGTAAAGGATTTATTTTTATTTTCATAAAATCGTAGATCAAAAAGGCAATGCGTGTTTATTGCTATGAAGTGTAATTGCATTCCTGTATGATTACTCACAACGTTGGGGGTGACTCATATATTCGAAAGAAAACATCACTTATTCACGTAGGTTTGCTATTTTCTTAATCATATTCGCTTGATACATTGTGGGAATGGAGAAACTAACAGCCCAACAATGTACGATTGTGACAAAATACTGCCCATGAAAACATATTTTCCAAAATTGGTAGTTTATGTTCAGCATCAGAATTGGAATAAAAAAATTGTGCTTAACTCAATGATGCATCTGAAACACATCAGTGCATGTTTTTTATCGCAAGAAGAGAAAGAGAAAGACGTCACTGTTCGGATTGACCGAAAAACATTAAATGATCAATTTTATCATTTCCATAAATAATTACATATTACATTGGGATTGTGAATTTCACCCATCTACGAATTATTAAAATAAATATCCAAAATCCGTATGTATGCTGTGAAGAAGAAAGTTAATAGTCAATCACACACCCCGGGATGGGCGTTATAAAAGAAATTAATACATTTTAAATAGGTGTCATTTATCAACCGCAGTCATTGTTTTTGTATACAAAAATGGAATACTCCAACTACATAACATGGACACACTGAAAGCCATCATTGCGACTCCATTATCAGCAATGAAAAGCGTTGCATAATGCAAATTATAAAGCTCCAAGAGTGAGTAAGAGTTATCATAGTCCTCAGTTGAAGGCGACGGGCGTGATAGGAAATATAATGGGCTCGATTCAGAGCCTGACACGGGATTGAAAATAGATTTAATAAAACAAAATAAATACCGTTACCTTCAATGTTCATAGTGAATAATAATATCATGGAAGGTCATACATTGCCAATATCAAAAATATTAATCTGAATGCCAGCCGATGTTGGAGGGGACTATATCTCCGTACGAACATCAACTCCGCGACCGAACTCACGGAGATCATCAAATAAAAATACCATGCATGCTGCATTTACCAAAAGATTCAAATAAGTCCAATTTTTTTCGAATTGGCCACGTCTCTTTTGACATTAGCTTATTGTTAAAAGAAACAACATGATCTATTAGATGAATCTGAAGAGTTTACGAGGACAACCGTACTGGCCAATGCGTGACGAGTCATTTTTCTGGAACGTTTATTTGTCCGCTACTACCGTTTATTCGATAACGTCTGAGTAACTTTGGTTTAGAACATTCCAGTGATGTGAAATTAATTCTATCAGAAGAGCATTGGCGATTGAAATAACAAATGTGCACAATAAATTTCAAAATGAATCATATCTAGTTTGAATACCCATCAGTTCAAATATCTCACAAAAACGCTATTCCGTCATTTACTATGTACCTGGTATATTCCACTCATTCAACATGTCATGTTAATATCACAAATCTTGCAAAGTATTATTCCTAATATGTGCCCATTTTCACCCTTCCAATCTTTCATAATTGGTTTATTTCCATTAAGATTGAAGACGTTCTAACTTACAATGAACTGCGAAGATGCGTTATAGACTTGAGATACAGAATGAACGGTATCGGCTTGCTGATTTAATAAATTCTCCTTACCTATCATCCGAAAATGCAACCTAACCGTTATCAGGAACTGGTTTGTTATCGAACTTGTTTTGCTGGGATACAATGTTCGCTTTCCTCCTATTTCGATTGTTAACGTTAAGATAAATCAAGAGAAACCCGAGCTTATGAGTGGGAAGACCTTTAGGAAATTGTCTTTTCTCTGCAACAGTTTTTTCGGGAGCAAGAAAACTAAAGGAAAAAAACTCTTCTTCATCAATAGATTATATTTTAAAATGACTACGCGTCAGATAGACTATTGAACATGGAATTAAATATTGCTTCGTTGTCAATTCGGCCCTGGCCGCACTGTGAAAGACCTACTTAGGTTTCGAATTATATAATTGTTATCCATGTGACTTTTGGATATTGCATACAACGTATTGTTCGATTTTTGATCGAAAAAATAATTATCTCTCATAAATTCATTATTGATGGTGAGTACAATGTTATTCAACTCGTTTCTTCACCCGTTTGTTTATTTGGAAATGCCCCTTCAAGTCATTACCAACCATTTTGCATCGATAAGCGCTGTCGTCAGCGGCCAAAGTTGTCGGACGTGACTGGGATTGCTGCAAGAGATCTGTCGAGCCGAGCAAATGTGATTGAAACGATTATGTTGTAAGGTGGATTGAAAAAGTTAGTCAGGGGAGACTAAAGTTCATGAATTATTCAAATGTAATGACAACATTTACTGAGAAATCGCGACTGACACCGAACGTTGCAGTTTGAAAGTTTGACTTGCTATTTCCCAGTCGAACTTTTACATTATGACACCAAGTTCATAATTGTAGCAAGAAAGTTTTGTTCAGGTTATTTTCTGTTTTTGAGTCAGTCGATGACTGAACTTTTACCCGTTTCGTCAACTTGCTCTCATTGTCAAATATACCTAACACATTCATTGTAGGGCATCATAACATCCCATTCAGTAATCGAGTTAGAGAACAAATCTATTTTTCAAAAACGAAATGCTTTTTCACCGAATATGGTGGACCCAGACGAAGATAAAATGATTCGTATGATAGCTATCACTGGATTAAAATATTTCAATAGTTGAAGCAAATACCATAAACTACCCAAAGCCACGAAGGTAGATGGTTCTGATTCATTCGAAGTGAAGCGGCCCCTGGAAGATGGGCGTACATAATTAATCAGTATCTAGTTGCATATTAGCGCACTAAGTATTCTAACTCGAGTTGTGGGCTGTAGCATGGCTACGGATAAGTGCTCGGCACGACACACTTCAATTTAGTACGGCTGCCGCTACTGCCACTCGACGAATAGACCCAAATCGACGAATGGACGTAAAGTTAAGGCTTAGCGAAAGCTGGCACGTTATGGTGCAGCTTATAGTCTTTACTTGTAGAACGTTTTGCAACACATAAATACCGTGAACGACAAATATTTTAATTTATATTTATTTACATGATTCATTTTGAATGATGAAATATGGTAAAGTTTGCCCATTTAATTGCACTCTGATATCTCTAACTTTAATATGCTATGTTGAATGTTGATAACATTCATATCAGCTTCCGTGAAAAATTCATGATGATGAGTTACGTACACAAACCGAGATTTTTTGTGATTGCATTCGTAAACGCAATCACATACACTAATTATAAGGTTACACTACAATGCGGTATTAAAACAATTGCCCCATTTTTTTTTATGAAAAAGCTTTGTGTATGCATTTCGTGTGTCTCCCCAATTCTTGAATTCTGTCCTTACCTTTGGATGTGTCCGTCACCATTTCAATTGTGTCTAACCCTTACATCTCTCTATGAGAGTTGTAAACTTTGCGTATAATCCTCAGACCAGCCCATCTTTTAGGCAGTAGAACAGATTGAGAACAGAAGCAATCACCAGACCACTTGTATACGTTTCTATGACAAATTTAGTTTTCTCTGAACTTTGACTATCATTTCTCATTGCCCGCAAGCCCAAAATCTATTTGTATGGGCTCATTAGCAATGTTTCTACAAGGATTGAGCTTGATAAGATCTTTATTTTGCAGGCACGTTTATGAGAATCGCAGAAAATTTGTTAAATGAGAGTTTATGTGATATGAGTTATGAGAACTACTCTGCCCTAATTCTCCGCTCCAACTATGTTAGGAACTTCAGAACAAAACTGTTGAAACTATTTAAATCCCATTCTTATAAATGATTTCAATCGATGATTTTTTAACCGAAGAATTGAGAGCTCGTAAAATAATGGACAGCTGGTGCTTTACATTGCACGTTTTCGGAAAACAATAACACCACGAACACTGGGTGCAGGCAAACGCAGCTACTGAGCATACAATGTTCACCCGTTTGATTCAAACCATACATCATAACTCATCAAAAGTCTAACATATTGATCTATGCGCTTTGGTTTCATCAAACTATTAGCTAGTTAACTCGAAGCAACATAAATGAAGGTGTGTTTGTGTTCTACTACCTTTTCAGGTGGTTCGAGTCTTAACGCCATATGGGCGGCGGGTTAATGCGCTGTTACACATCATTTTTAGCTGTATCGGGACTATAGGTCAACACTTTAAAACCAACAATTACCGGTCCTGGCACCAACCATATACCAGCATTTAGGCCCATATGCATCTATCAATCAATATTGAATCAGCGAAATTCAGTTATTCAGAATATCATCACCACTATGTAAAAGATACTGGGAAACATGGTTGGCACGATATATATCGTAATGATGGATTACATTTGAGGTCGATTTAAGATGATGTGTTAGGACTGTCATGAATTTTGCCTCGGAATAACTATCCGTGAATAGCGAATTGAAGCACATCACTTGCCATGTAATCGATGGATAATGTTATCTAGGATATATTAATTATCTCATGAGATAAAAAAACGTTACATATCCATGTTCAAGCAATTACGAGCATGTGATCGGAGTAGTGGAATCATATAGAACATCCTAATTCATTTTATATCTTCGTTAAATAAATATTATCCCTTCTCAAAAAAAACTTAACAAACAAAAAATTGATGTTGTAAATTATGATCATACATTTTTTTGTCTATGTGGATGCTGTCTTGACCATGCATTTCCAGCGAAAAAAACAATTCCAACCGCTATCTTTCTTTCCGGGACTTTTCCCTACTTCATATTTTTTCTGAATTATTTATTCCGACCTCGCTGCTGCACATTAAATAGATTCCAAAGACTTTGAGACATTGTTAAATGAGACAACGAGGACCAAGTTGCGTGACTGAATATATCTTTGCAGGGCTTAGGTTCTCAAACGCAATTCCAGTACTCCCGCTGCTCGTCTCATGAACACGCTATAAATATATTGATATCGGTGTAACATGAACACATATTATTAAAAAAGTGTTCGTTTTGAAGCAGACAGTCTCCGCCTGCTGTAATCGTAAATGATTTATTATGCGCCTTCGGTCAGCAACATTGCAACTGTGTGTAGTGTGGAAATTATTTTTATTCAAACGTATAATATGCAGGTCATAATTTACCAGATATTTGTGCTGATTCAGAAAAATGGCCAAGCTCCCCAGCACAAAGGAGGTTGACTGCCAGACATCCCTCAGCGCTAAACAGACTAGTCAACAGCCCGCAACACACACTTCGGGTAAGGGCCCGACAACATTCACTTTTATCCCGTTAGTGTCTAAGTAGCCGGACCTTTCCCTAACTAAGTCCATCCCGTTTCTCTAGATAGCAATGTGTGTCGAAACTCATCTATTCACCATAATTCTCCCCTGACGTATCAACTATACACACTCGCTACCGTCATAGTTATGTATCTCCTTGCCAGTTCACTCTGCACCTAATCCAACTACAAATACTTCGATCTTTCTTTCTGCCGGCACACACTCAGATCCCTTATCAACACCCTTTTCACCAATCTCTCCTTATGACCGAACCACCGAGAAAAACGTGAATCGAAACTATCCTCCAACTTCCACACCATTCCATGTGCAGGACTCCCGAGACGCTACACTGGTTCTGTCAAGGGTTTTAATGAAATGGATTATGTGTGTGGGATACATGCGCTGCATCTGTTAAAAAAAAGAGTAGAAGAATGAGATGTGATACCATTAAATATGGAAAAAATATTTAATTCAAGCTGTACTGATATGCGGTATATTATCAACGTTAACGCCTCATGTGCTACCTGAGGTCACACATTTAAATTGGTGTACCCAATGCAATTTATGTATAAAAACGTTCATATAATGCGAGATCTACCAATTTGAAAATATTTGTTGTTAGACAGGTATTTTTTAAATCTGATTGCTGCAGTAATTTGGTTCGCCTCTGCGAACTATCTTATTTGCTTTCTTTCAGGCGTTTTACAGGTACAATACGTTCACTATTCAGAACCTTGATTGCACGACTTGCGCAGTTGCGGTTGCTTGCTTGCGGCTATCCGGTGCATGGGTATCCCTTGACTCTCCAGTACTCACTTATAAACGTGCCGAACTGGTGTGAGCGAGGACAAATGTTCGCACTTTGGAGTGATGGAATTCCTGCTGAGATGTATACACCGCCACCAATTTGATTTACCAGCGAGAACTGCTGGTTAGAATCACTGTTCTGATTCGTACATGGTCATGATTGATTCAATCCACCCCTCCCAAACACTGCATCTCAAAAATATATGACCTACATCTTCTGACCTCTCTTGCCCGTAAGGTTCAGCCCGCTAGCGCCCAGGGGCAACGACAGATTCCAAACTTACATCACTAAACATACCTCGAAGAGAGGTGCGTTTATCACTAATAATGCTACCTTGATATCTAAACGAGCACACTTGGTCTCAATCAAAGAGGTTTCGATCACTAAAAAGTAGTACGTGCAGAACTCAAAGTTAGGCGCTATATTCAGCAGCCGTGTCGATGTGACGCATTTTCTCAGTACTGGTGGAAGAGTCGGCTGATACACCAAGAGATTCCAGGCGACCTGGATATTGAAATGAATGCTGTTCATCAAAATCGGTCAATAGAGAGGAACAAAGCGTACGCTTGTTGGGTGAGAAAAATAGAATAGAAGGAACATAAATATCAGTGAAGCCTGTTAGTAGCGAAGCAATATTGCTAAGGACCATAGTACGCTACACATAAAACGTGACACCAAACCAATTATATCAATACCAATGAGAAAAAATCCATTGTCAGGTAAAATTTGGACTCCAGGTTAATTAAATGCCTTCATCGGAGGATAAATAAACTAATCTACAATTCAATGTTAAAATCGCTTATGAATTTTGTTCATCAGTCCTGTTTAATGAAGGTGTCGTTCTTCAGTTCACTGAAAAAATGCATTTGCAGTATCTAAAAATTCAAATTTCCTACACTGTTTAGTTCATTGTAAAATTATTATTTGTTTATGATTACCATGTGCACATTTTCCTGTTTTACAACAGCTTATCAGCTTGGTAAAGATTTCGGTGTCAGTTATAGGATTAAGGTCTAAATTGAAGTCAGATGTGAGTGAGACATGTAATTTTTTTTTCCGTTCAGGAGCAGCAGGTGTAGGCTCTGTCAGACCTTTATTAGACATGAAAATCAAGCTAACGAAGACGAGGCATGTGTATGACCTGTCTAGGAGTCAAATGTTAAACAATGTGATCATGTACATCGTGTTACTAATAATATATTATCAGTGAGATAATTGAGATAAACCTGGCCTCAAGGCGATTAATCGGTTATGATAATCAAGGTAATCCATTTCTTTTTCAACAGTAATATTTGATATGGAACTACTTTCAACGGCTTCCAGTCTTTCCAGATCTTTCCGCCTTTTATGTAGGATCCAGAGCAGAGCAATTTTGGTTAACTGGATACGTAATTAATTTCCAATGAGTCAACATCGTTTTTTATCTCCTGATAGTAAAGTCCTCGTGTAACAGGAACACAACTTTTTGCCCCCTATGTTTTCCCTGTATAACATGGATATGTAGCTGTTTACAGTAAATTGGAGTCTAACTAACTCATTTCAACATACCGCGCATGAGCCTGCCCAATTGAAAATTATTGGAGGAGCATGGTAGTTGTTCTTCGGGACACGGTAGTAGCCAGTGTCGGATCACCAGTGTCACACCGGTGAATCTTTGGTGGAATGCACCATTTATCTATACTATTCTCGAGCATGATCGCTGGTGATTCACCAGTGTACGGTAGTGAAATACTCTCATGCACGCCCAAGGTCCGCGCATACACTACCATGATCCGCTCGTGCACTACCGTGCTACGCCAGTGGCCACCACTGGAGCTTGAGCAAAAGATAAGCCCTTAATTTGCAGTGCACGCAAAATCCTGCCATTGCTTAATATATGCACACTGATATAATATATAATTATATATACATATGTGT
>SDVV010016791.1:0-14148 GCA_016164225.1 Gammarus roeselii | reverse complement strand
CCCACCCACGACCATCCCGACAGCGGGATGCCAAGGGCGGGAAAGCACATCAGAGCAGCGTCAAAATCAACCATTCACAACCATTCTCCACTCACGCCTGTTCATTGCACGCTCTCTCGCCACTTCCACATTCATGTCTCTTCTTCCCAACGCCTGCTTCAGACCATCCATCCACCCAAACTTCGGTCTACCTCTAGGCCTGCGACCACTCGCCTCCGCATTCATCACCCTTTTCACCAATCTCCCTTCATCCATCCTCTCCATGTGCCCGAACCATCTCAGTACACGCGAATCCACTCTGTTCTCAAACTTTTTCACCATGATGTTATACACATACCCTCGTATAAGTCTTCACCTCCGACTTATACTTCTCTCTCCCTGATTTCAGTACATGAAGGAAACACCTTCCCGCCCACTTGCTCTCGATGTGCCTGTCCTTCGCCCAAAAACGACCTCCATACCACCTCCCTGAAACATTCCAGCTGCTTCGCAGGACACGTGTATAGGCCAGCAGGGTGCGCCATCTGCCTACGGCCATGAAAGCGGCCCCAGGCAGTGCGGCCTACGACGCTTTCCTGAACAGAAATCGGCCTAAGAGACGGAGATACTCTGGCAGCGCCACATCGTACACAAGGTCCTTTTTGCACCCTGACTCCCGGGACTTTACACTTTCAGGCACGCAACGCAATCCACCTCGCTACTCGGAGACTAGCAAACGGAAGGCAAAAGAGGACAGCACGACAGCAGACGACCCAAGGCGTCTCTCCCCCAGATCGTCGAGAGGCTCGGGCAGGGATAGCCCTATTTACACGAACGGTCCCCTACCCCCGACGCGCCCGCCTCACCCTCGGTTTCTGGGTCACAGATGAGCGACAAAGGACGCATCACCAAGGACGCAAGTTCCATGCCGCCACCCAACCAGGAGGGTTTGATTTGATTTGGGCCTCATTTCCACCAGAGCCTCAACGCAAGTCATAATAGGCTGCCTCGTAGGGCTCGATGATCATTGATTCCAATAGGCTCGCACGCCTAGGTGTGAGAGGAAAAAAACAAAACAACGCTTTTAACGTTAGAAAGGAAGTGAAAATTTTAGCAATGTCAGACGCACGCTGGTACGCTAAAGAAAAACGCTTACTAGAAACGGACCTCCGCTTCCAATCCTTTTGAACTTAAAGAGTATATATAAGCACTCGTACAGGTACAGGTACGCACAGGTACGCACTCGTGCGTACAGGTAGCATCGTCAAGATTAGTACAAGGTCAGTGGCTACACGGGCAAATTCAGCTCCGACAGCAACGCAACACAATATTTACAGCTACGCGGTTTAGTTGTTTAAATACAATTTATTCATTTAGGTAAGATGAATGTATTTATTATTTGCTTCCATGTTCCACCGGAGTCCCAACGCGAAGTTAATGCAGACTCCGCCGTAGGGCGGTAAGGTAAGATAAAGACTCAGATGAACCGAAACGAATCCTCGTCTCCAACCCCTCAGAAGCTCATGTATATGTCCGTACGCCAGTGCGCACAGATAGTATCGTCGAAATTGGTAGAAGGTTCACGACTACTCGGACTAAGAAAGCTCCGACAGCAACAGCAACGCCCCAAATCAACCTGGTCTCCCAAGTCCCCTGGGTTCCCGAAATCCTGGGTCCCCGAGTCCCACGAAAACCTCCCTTCTCTGGGTCACCTTGTCTCAACCAGCCTCGACACATATAATAACAAATTCAAAATTTATCACCATGAAAAAAAGGCAGAGAAAAATGATAGAGCCCAAGCAAGAAGAAATAATAAAATAAATGGTTAATGATCTATAAAATGAATAATCATCCATCCACCCCAAAACCAGGAGGGGTTGGGTGGCGGCCAGCGATTTCTTCCGGCGAAGACATCGCTGGCCATCATACACACGCTGGGCGCACGAGCTCATTGGCACCACACCACAGTCCGCGTGATGTCCGACAACAGAGCGGCAGTGGCCATGGTGAATCACTTTGGCTCCTGCAAGGCCTCGGCGTTGCAGAAGTTCGGAGCACAGCTCTTACAGATCCTCCAGCGCCACCACCTCTCCCTTCTCGCGACCTCCTGTGACCTTCCCGGTTCGCAGAACGTCTGGCCCTATCAATTCTCACGTCTCCTACCGGTAGAAACGTAATGAGTGCTGACGCCTCAGTGCTTCTCCCGCCTCTCTGCCCTACGCGGGACCATGCACATCGACCTCTTTGCGCATCCGGGGAACCACAAACTCCAACTATTTGCTGCTTCGTATCCTCACCCGCGAGCGGCTTTAGTGGACTCTCTCCAATGTGACTGGAATCAGTATAAAAAAAACTCTTCCCTCCACACAACCTGATTCTCCAAATGCTCCACAAGCTCATGACGTACCGCGACAGCGGCGTCCTCATGGTCCCCGACCACCCCAACGCACTGTGGTGGCCCACGGTCATCGCGTCTTTCCACGAACTCTTGCTCACCCTAGACGTGCCCTAGCGCATCGAAAGCAGGGAGGTCCCTCTAACATATCGACCCTTCTCGCGTCATCTCATTCAATTTTTAAAAACAGTGCTCACGATCAAATTCAACAGCTCGCTGGCAGACATCCTGGTTAACACGCACAAGCAGTCCACACAACGCCAATACCAAAGCGTCTGGACTTGTTTCCAAACGTGGCTACGCGCCACGCAGGCGCAGCCCATCAACCAGACCACCCTCTTGACGTTCCTGCACTACGCCGGCAAGCAGAAGAGACTCCATCCTCGTACAGTTCTGGTCTACAGGAATGCGCTACACTTGCCCTTCTTACATGGCTTTGGCGTCACAAACCGCGGGGCGATCTTTCATGAGCTGGTTCGCGCCCAGTTTCACGAGAATCCGCCACAACAACGTTTCGTGCCGCAGTGGAAGCGCGAGCCTGTGCTCGCTTCAATACTCAGATGTCAGTTTTGGCACTTTTTCAGAAGACTGTTTCTCGTCGCGCTCGCAGCAGGCAACAGGGTCTCTGAAATCGCAGCCACGTCACGCACGGAACTACATTTCTCCACGAACCCTCCATGCGCGCTCATTCTAACCGCCGACAAGTTCCTGTACAAAAACCAGCCCCTCGCCCACACACCACCGCTCATCTCGATCGCCTCACTGCTGCCAGATGGCCAGGCACACGGCTTGAGCCCAATGACCGCACTCAAAGCCAACATAGCACAATGACCATCGCACAATGAGTTTTTGTTCATCCATCCTACTTCCGGCAAGCCTCTCAGGGCGTCATCGGTGGGGCACTACATCTGCTCGCTTATCGATGAGGCCACACCGCATGCCTTCGCTAAAGCTCACGGTGTCCGCATGTATGCCTCGTCTCTCACTTGGACGCGTAGAGTAACGCTTCAAAACATCATATCCAAGGCGTTTTCGAGGTCGCCAAACGTATTTGTGCACAAATACCTCTTTACTGTTGAGAAGCCTAACCAACCTTGTGTCTCCTTGGGAACCAGGTAGACAGTCCTACTCGCCTCATACGTTTCGGGCACCACATCCGCTGCGGCCAGCACCTCCTCTACGTACTTCATTAACTCACCGACGCGTGCGGCGACACTCCACGCAAACCTTCAGATTACAGATTATGAAATATACAAACACTAGACCGAAATCCCCCAGCAAGGGGGGTGGCTGACGGCAAGGCGCACCTCACACTCGCACACCTTAGCTCTTTTGCGCAAAAGGGTCCGGCCGGGGACCCCGCAAGACAGCCTCCGGGTCATGAGTGCGGTTCGAGGTCAGTGTCGGCAGGAGGGCCCGACAGCGTGACTTCAGTCACGCTCTAGGCCTACGTCCACTCGCTTTTGACTTCAACACTTTTTCACCAATCTCCCTTCATCCAACCTCACCATGTGCCCAAACAATCTCAGAACACGCGAATTAACTCTGTCCGCTAACTTGTTCACCATCCCCGTTCTGATGCGAACCACGTCGTTAGTGAACCTGTCTCTCAGCGACACTACAGTCATGCTCCGCAAACGTATCACAACATTCAACCTTCTTCTCTCCTTTGCTCTCACCCCCGGAGTTGGCCCACCGACACCCTCATACAGCCATCTCAATGCTTCCATCCCCAACGTCCTGCAGCTCATTACGCTCTTCAGTGCACCAAATACTTTACACCAATATTTCACCTCCGTTTCCACTAATTCAGTCTTCTCCACCTGGGAGCCCAAATACTGAAAACACTGAACTTCTTCCAACAACTCTCCATTTAGGAGGACACGAATTCTGCTCGCATCGACAGTCCTCGAGCATCTCATTACTTTACTTTTGCCCACGTTCACTCGAAGCGTCCTTCTCTCACACACTCTGCCAAACTCAGACACTAGCCTACATAGCTTCTCCTCTGAATCCGCAACCAGGGCCGTATCATCCGCAAATAGCAACTGGCTCAGCTGCCAACTCCGCCCATTCGTTTCCAACAGCTCCAAGCCACGACCCAGCACACTCGCGTTCACCTCCCTGACCACGCCATCCATATAGATCTTGAACAGCCAGGGAGACATCACGCAGCCTTGTCTCAGTCCCACTTTCACTGAGAACCAATCACTCACCTCGCTTCTTCCCACTTTGACACATACTCGGCTGGCAAACATAGAAACTCTGCACCGCTTTCAGCAAATGTCCGCCCACTCCATACAAATGCAACACCCTCCACAGCGCTGCCCAATCAATCCTGTCATATGCCTTCTCCAGATCCATGGAAGCCCAGAACACATTATTTCCCTTTGCAAGGTACTTCTCACAGACCTGTTTCACTGCAAAAATCTGATCAGCGCACCCTCCACCATTCTTAGAACCAAACTGTTCCTCTCCAATTGCACAGTTTGTACAGTCTGGAATCCTTTTGATCAGCACTCTCCCGTACAATTTACCAACCACACTTAGGAGACTGTTACCTCTCGAGTAACAGTATTCATTTTTATCTCCTATGCCCTTATATAACGGAACAATTCAGGCACTGCGCCACTCAATAGGTACCACGCCTGCCACAAAACAAGTTCAGTAACCTCACCAACCATTCGACAATCGTTACTCCACCCTTTTTCAGGCACTCGGTCGCAACGCCATCCGGACCAGAGGCTTTCCCTGCTTTGATCACCTCCACCGCCTCCTGCACCTCTTCCCTGGTAATGTCCGACAAAATCTCTCTCCCAAAACTGGCATCCGAGCACCACCACCCACAGCAACAATCTCAGCCTTTCTGTCATCCTCGACATTCAAAAACTTCTCAAAATACTCGGCCCACCTCTTTCTTACATCAACACTTTCCAACAACAACTGGCCGTTTTCATCTTTCATCACTTCCTCCTTTCCGGTCCCTCCCTTTCTCACTCTCTTTGCACAACATCTTTTTGTTCTCCTCAAAATTATGGCACAACCGTCTGCCCCACCTGGTATCAGTGTCTCTTTTGGCTCTCCTCACCACCCGCTTCACCCTGTTTCTCTTCTCTTCATAGCCTTCATATGCTATGAAGCGCCCAATTAGTAAATTGCACAGCATCGGTATTCGAGGCGAGCTCAACAACTGGATAAAATGCTGGCTTACGGACAAACGGCAGCGAGTTGTACTTAACGGAGCTTCCTCCCCCTGGCGTAATGTTACAAGCGGCGTACCTCAAGGATCCGTGTTAGGGCCAGTTCTCTTTATAATATTCATTAACGATCTCGATAGCAACGTACTCTCAAACATTAGCAAGTTGGCAGACGATACTAAGATAGGAGGAAAAGTTCAAACTGAAATAGAGTGTCCAGCAGATTCAAATAGACTTGAACAAAATTGTTGATTGGTCAGAAAAGTAGAAAATGAAATTCAATGTCGACAAATACAAAACTATGCACATAAGTTTTCATAACTCCAAACACAACCATTCAACGTCTGGAAAAAAACTCATTCCCGTCACCGAAGAGAGAGATTTAGGTGTCATCATTAGTAACTACTTAAAAAGCAGCAAGCAATGTAACGATGCTGCCAAGAAAGGCAACAAAATGCTAGGTATGATATCTCACTATCGCGTACAAAAACCAGCATAGTATGCTCAAGTTATTTAATGCCTTTGTTAGACCGCATTTCGAGTATGCCGTTCAATTCTGGTCTCCATTCCTTAGAAAAGACGCCATTAAACTTGAGAAGGTTCAACGTAGAGCTACCAAACTCATCCCCTCGCTGCGGAATAAATCGTCCGAAGACAGGCTCCGTGAACTCAATCTCTATTTGCTAGAGAAACGTCGAGTGAGAGGCGACATGATAGAAATGTGGAAGATTATGAAGGGTAAGGAAAACGTCGACTAAGCGAGCCTTTTCACTCTAGATACAAACGGAGTGACTAGTAACAATGGATACAAAATCGTTGGGAAATGTTTCTCACTCGACATCACGCGCAATTTCTTCACATATAGAGTTGTCGAAGAATGGAACAAACTTCCACTGGAAGTTGTAAACAGCAATACAATCGAAACGTTTAAGTCGCGGCTTGATAAGTTCTACATAAATCGCCGATAAACAGCTAAACCGTTCCATTTCCTGTTGTTATAAAAAAACAGAAATGGCACACGAAGCTCTCTTAGACGTTCTACTTCAAAACTGATCCTCTTGCCATCAAAAGGCAAACTAGTTTGGGCCAATAGTCCTGTTGTTGTCTTCCTACACTTGTAAACCACCGACTTCACCTGCAACCACTCCTCAAACGCTCCTCTTTTCCGTGCCACCGCCAGTTTAACCTCCTCGTTCCAACACTCGCAACCATTCCTTCTGCACCCGCCTACACGGCGCGCACAACACATATTCTTCGCACATCTCAGTAACGCATCTCTTAGCGTCTACCACTCTTCCTTCACATCTCTCAGGTCCTGTTCTCTCACGTTGTCATATTCTTCTCTCAACGCCTGTTGGAACTCCTTAGCTCTGCTTCTCACATTCAGTTCACTCAGTTTCACTACCTCTCTTCCTCCTCTCACTCTTTTGTTGCCCTTCCACCTCTAATCCACTCTTAATTTACCTTCAACCAGCAGATGGTCAGACACTCCACCACCCTCCCCTCTCAACACCCGCACATCCAACAGCCTCCCCATCACTCTCCTCGATATCAACACAAAATCCATCAGCGCTCTCTCCACCACTATGGAGAGAGCGAGCGCTTCTTGAACAAACTGTTCCCGACCACCAATTCCTGCTCCATAGACGGACCTATCAGGTTTTGTCTACAGTCATTTTTACCGGGAACGCCATACCTTCCTGTCCTCTCGCTACCTGGACCATATGCACTCACAAATACCCATCTTTCTACGCCTAACTTAACTTGCACCCACATCAATCTTGAGGACACCTCCTTCCACTCGCTAACGCTACTAGCCAACCGATCACTCAAAATTAAAATCCCACCTCTAGTGCCCAACCGTCCTCCACATCAGACTTTCTTCCGCTTACCACAACAAACTCACATTCTCCCTTACCTTTCAACTTCGTCTTACTCCGTGCCAACACATCAAACTTCCTCCTCACAAACATCTCACCATTCTCCGTCCTCTTTACATCATTCGTACTACAGCCACGCACATTCAGCGACTCTAACAATAGGGTTCGGAGAGGCGTGAGCCTCTCCTTCCCCCGCACGTCTTGCCGTCTTTGAGGAAGGGTTTCACAGATGAAGGGATTCCTAGCCCCTTCGCCCCGCGCTTGCCGTGGAAGGAAAGGATAACACATTTGTATACAAGGTGGTAATTACTTTACAAATTGACGAATAAATTACGAAATATATATTCCCTTTATCCTTCTTGAAGTACAACTCTGTTACCATAGGAGCTAGCTAATGTACAATTGTTGGTACTGGAATATTTTGAATTTATTGCCTACCGGACGGTTCACCAACCCTCTCTGGAGGGCAATATGTATTGACTATGTAACTTCTCTTTAGTTGCTCATGTTCACGGCCCGCACATTGTTTTTGGCCGCGTCGAGCGAGTATGTTCACTGCCATTGCCACAACGCCATATTTGTATGTACCCATACTTCAATATTATTTGGACCCTCATGTTCAGGGCCCGCATATTAGTTTGCCGCTAGGACCTAGTTTTTGCTGTTGTCGAACTATTCTTATTCGCCAATATGTAAAGTAATTCACCATTAATACAAATGTGCCATCCTTCCCTTCCACAGCAAGTGCTTCTTTGGGAACACCCGGTTCAAGATGCAGCCGATCCATCCACCTTCTGTGCTCTTCTGGCATCGGCAGCTTGCGCTACATGATGGTATTTTCTATGCAAACCATGTGGCTCTTACGAGTGGAAGAGAATATAACTTTTGTTTTCTCGATTCTCTCGATAAAAAGCTGTTTCTCTATAATGAGTAAGAGCCATATGGTGCCTTCTCCTCCCCCTGCTATCTTAACTACGCACCAACGTCTCCTTACGAGAAGCAACTTCGCTAGACCTCATTAATGATGGGGCAGGCCAGCTCACGCTTATATATGAAGGAAGGGGGTTGGGGGTTTCAGCCGGCAGACGACCGAGCGCGCCACCCGGTACCTGGAAGACATTTAGGCCGATAGGCGCAAGACTCCACGCGCCACCAGGCGGACAAAGTTTTTTTTTCCTAAAAACTCGAAGACAGTCGAGGAACTTGAAATTTTCGAGATTCCAGAGTAAAGTTAAAAGACTCAAAGGTCTAAATTGGTCGAAAACTACGTTCAACGAATGTTATCAAGATTCTCTTGTAGAAATGTCTTTGTAATGTTTTCTCTTCAGGATTCATTCTAATAAGAGCAGAAGCGCAATGCAAACCATATGGCTCTTACGAGTGGAAGAGAAATTGCTTTCCATCGAGAAAATCATGATAACAAAAGTTATTATGTCATTTTGATTCAAATCATAACGCATGGAGTACTACACTTCCACAAACGGTTTTCTTTTCTTAGCCGTTCACAAGGCTAACATTTACTGAACACAATTTTGTAACGTCACACTGCTGCTCATTCATTCCACCTTCATATGAAACTGATAACAGGAAATTGGATATTAGGAAACAAACAGTAGTGAGTAATCGACGGGAAAAAGGCAAGCTAGAATGCTGTCAGGGGTCTAATCCAGGTCGCGTAGGTTGATGGTGGTCTGCTCAGCGTGCAGAGACGCTGGATTGTCGGTGAGGAGGTCGTGACTCATCAGTGGATCTGAAGTGTAGAGTCCGGGGGACGACTGGGGAAGGATAAAAGCGGCATAATACAAGGAGTACGGCAAAGATTAAATGAGTGATTTGATGTACTACAGCGTGTAATCAATGTCCTTAACACAGCAATTGTCAAAGATTAGATTAGGAGTGATTGGGTTTACTGCGTGGATGAGATTGTCGAAGGTGTGCCCAGCTGCCACAGGAGGTAGGTACTGTAACTTTCAAGGTATATGGTCATGGGATCCCAGCACTTCCCGGGTGGTAGAAAGGAGCGTTCTCACTCGACCTGCCCTGCTCCGGAGCTCCAAGGATTTGCACTAGTCCTTAGGATGCCAGGAGCAATTGTACCCCAGTACATATGTATAGACATAGACATACTGCCGTTTCCCCCTAATTAGGAGGGTGACTGAGTTAGGCCGACACAGAAGGGAGAGGCGCCCAATCTTCACACTACAAGACCGCCATGTCCTTGCCGAGGCTCGAACTCGCGACATGAAGCACCAGAGGCTGGCACTGCAGTCGGACACGCTAACCACTCGGCCACGGCAGCCCAGTACATACAGAGATCTCGTACCTCAACTCACTGCAGGGAATCTCACGAATGAGAACCGCAAAAATAGAAAGAAGGAAAAAGATAAGAGTCGTAGGAATGGTTGCACGAGAGGAAGATCGCAACTTGACTGTTATTAGCCACCCAAATCGAAAAAAACGTTAGGTCGCGATGAGCAATTCCAGTAGGTATTAAACCCTTGCAGGACCGCGTCGCCATGTATGTTTTTTCTCAGATAACATTTTTACTACTGAGCGCACGCAAATGAAGACATAGTATTCGATTTGTCTTGCAAATGCGGTTCTTTTGAGCTATATGGAAGTTACATTGGGTTAAATTTACGGGTTGTGAAGTCCAAAAACAACCATTTGTGATGAATTTTTCTCTCCCAACTTTTGGACTAGATCAAATAAAATTGATTAGCTTCATAACTATTCGTCGTAGCTACACAGCTCCCAAACACACCCCTGAATTCGGAGTAAAATAGCGCTTCTTTTGGCGCTATTCATTTTGATCTAATTAGACATTTATACCACATCATCGACATTTTCGATCGAAAATAGTTTTTTTTATCAAGGATTTGAATCAAAACTGCTAACTTGACGCAAAAACTTATGTTGAATCAATTGTAGCTTGTATTCTTATTGATAAAACGGAACAAGCCATATTATTCTAACTACTATAGAAATGAGTTTTGTTCTGAGTATTGAGAGTTTTGTAGGTCATTTCAATGTAGTTGTACTGGGTGACCTTTATGCGAGAGTTGGATATGTAGTGGTGGAGAATGTGATAGGAAGGTATGGCGTTCCCGGTAGAAATGACAGTGGAGAAAACCTGATAGGTCTGTGTATTGAGCAGGAGCTGGTGGTCGGGAATAGTTTGTTAAAGAAGTGAGATATCCTCAAGTACACATGGGTAAGGATGGCCCATGGAGCAGCAGTGGAGAGAGCACTGATGGA
The DNA here is from genome assembly GCA_016164225.1 of Gammarus roeselii. Classification (NCBI taxonomy): domain Eukaryota; kingdom Metazoa; phylum Arthropoda; class Malacostraca; order Amphipoda; family Gammaridae; genus Gammarus; species Gammarus roeselii. The sequence continues at coordinate 3,439 of SDVV010016791.1, read as the reverse complement.
TTTTGTGCTGATATCTAGGAGAGTGGTGGGGAGGCTGTTGAATGTGAGGGTGTTGGGAGGGAAGGGTGGAGGAGTGTCTGGCCATCTGCTGGTGGAAGGTAAATCAAGAGTGGAGCAGAAGTGGAAGGGCAACAAACGAGTGGGAAGAGGAAGAGAGGTAGTGAAAGTGAATGAACTGAACGTGAGAAGTAGAGCCGAGGAGTTCCAGCAGGCATTGAGGGAAGAATATGACAACGTGAGAGGACAGGACCTGAGAGATATGGAGAAAAAATGCGAGGCGTTAAGGGATGCGTTGCAGAGATGTGCGAAGAAGGTGTGTGGTGCGCGCCGTGTGGGAGTGTGCAGAAGAAAAGGTTGCGAGTGGTGGAACGAGGAGGTCAAACTGGCGGTGGCACAGAAAAGAGGAGCGTTTGAGAAGTGGTTGCAGGTGAAGTTGGTGGTTGCTTATGAAAGCTACCTTGCCAAAGGAAAGGATGTGTTCTAGGCCTTCATGGATCTGGAGAAGGCATACGGCAGGATTGACCGGGAGGCGCTGTGGAGGGTGTTGCGTTTGTCTGGAGTGGGCGGACATCTGTTGAAAGCGGTGCAGAGTTTCTATGCTGGCAGCCGAGCATGTGTCAGAGTGGGAAGCGAGGTGAGTGATTGGTTCACAGTGAAAATGGGACTAAGAAAAGGCTGTGTGATGTCTCCCTGGCTGTTCAACCTCTATATGGATGGAGTGGTCAGGAAGGTGAACGCGAGTGTACTGGGTCGTGGCTTGGAACTGTTGGAAGCGAATGGGCGAAGTTGACAGTTGAGCAAGTTGCTATTTGCGGATGATACTGCCCTGGCTGCGGATTCAGAGGAGAAGCTAGGTAGACTAGTGTCTGAGTTTGGTTGAGTGTGTGAGAGGAGGAAGCTTCGAGTGAACGTGGGTAAGAGTAAAGTAATGAAATGCTCGAGGACTGTCGATGCGAGCAAAATTAGTGTCACCATAAATAGAGAGCTCTTGGAGGAAGTTCAGTGTTTCAAGTATCTGGGCTCCCATGTGGAGATAACTGAACTAGTGGAAACTGAAATGAAGGCGCGAGTGAAGGAGGGATGTTAAGTGTTGGGTGCACTAAAGAGAGTGTAATGAGCTGTAGGACGTTGGGAATGGAAGCAAAGAGAGGGCTGTATGAGGGTCTTGTTGTCCCACCTGTGCTCTACGGAGCTGAGGCTTGGAGGGTCAGAGCAGAGGAGAGAAGAAGGTTGAATGTTTACGAGATGAAATGTTTGAGGAGCATGGCTGGAGTAACGCTGAGAGACCGGATCACCAACGACGTGGTTCGAATCAGAACAGGGATGGTGAAGAAGTTGGAAGACTGAGTGGATTCGCGTGTTTTGAGGTGGTTCGGGCACATGGAGAAGATGGATGAAGGGAGACAGGTGAAGAGGGTGATGAATGCGGAGGCGAGTGGTAGCAGGCCTAGAGGTAGACCGAAGTTTGGGTGGATGGATGGTGTGAAGCAGGCGTTAGGAAGGAGAGATATGAATGTGGAGGTGGCAAGAGAGCGTGCAATGAACAGGCATGAGTGGAGAATTGTTGATTTTGACGCTGCTCTGATGTGCGTTCCCGCCCTTGGCATCCCGCTGTTGGGATGGACGTGGGTGGGGGGGGGTCGGTTATTTCGACGCGGCGGAGGTAAACCAGTGAAAACTGTCGGGCCCTGCTGCTGACTACGGATCCTCGGACTGCACTCGTGACCCAGAGTGTATGTTGCGGGGGTACCGGCCGGACCCTTTAGCACAAAAGGGTTAAGTTGTGTGAGTGTGAGCGTATGAGGGTGTGAGGTGCGCCTTGCCGTCGGTCGCCCCCCTTCCTAGGGGATGCGGCCTAGTATCTGTATCTGTGCAGTAATCGAGCTACATGCAGAGCCGCAAACACTATATATATTTGAAAGTCTACCTATTTATAACCAAAATTTCATATTTTACTACGTTTTTGCAAATATTTCATAAACTAAAAGAGCAAAAATACGAAAACCTCGTAATTTTTTGCTCCTCAGGTAATTCTCCATATAACCAGCAGTATTCTAGCCTTGAGAGAGAAGATTTGGGGCACTTACAAGCTATTAGGACTAAACAAATGATTAAATTTCTACAATTTATTGCTAAAAATGTTGAAAAATTTAATTCTGAAATTTGTGGTGATTATTTTCTAATTCTAGATCAACTTATTGATTTTTTAGAGCATTAAAACCAATATTATTACCATTTACAGAAGTCTAGGTTTGAAAGTTCAATAAAATGCCTATTACATTATTCCCTATCTTTCATTGACAAACTCTTAAAGTCGACTTTGCAAAAAAAATGTTTAAAATTATTTTAAAAGATGTCTATAAAAGTTGATTGGCCTGGGGAATGTTGAGGAAGAGTGGTAGACGTTTAGATGTGTGCTGTTAAAATGTGAGTAGGTATAGAATGAGGGGTTGCGAGTGGCGGGTAGAACGATAAGATTTAAAATGACGCTGGCGCAGAAGAGAAGAGCCTTTGAGGAGTGGTTGCAGGTGAGGTTGGAAGTGGCCTAGGACAATTATAGATTGCAGAGAATAGCGGTGAGGCTTATGTTGTGAAGAACCAAGAGAGACGCGGATAATGGTGCGGCAGGTGGTTGCGCGAGAATTTTGCGAACAAAAAGATGTTCTGGAACGAGGTGAAGTGGGTGATGGGGAAGAATGAGGGGTAAAATATGTACACGACCGGTCGTTGTTGCTGCGAGTGGTGATGTACGGAACAGGTGGGTTGAGTATTTTGAGGAGTTGCTGAATGTCGAGGATGACAGGGAGGCTGACATTGTTGTTGTGAGTAAAAACGGATGCCGGTTTTCAGAACGAAAATGGTTTCGGATTTATTTATCAAGCGGTGCCGGAGGTGGTTCAGCTGATGAAAGCAGCAATAGCCCCTGGTTTCAACGAGTTACTACCGAATGTCTAAAAGGCGTGAAGTAACGGTAGTCGATTGGTTGGTGAGGCAACTAAATCTATGTTTTTCGTAGGGCGTGATGCCATTGAATGGCGCAGTGTTTGCATTGTAGAGCTATAAGGGCACAGGAGATTTAAATGAATGCTGCAACTCGAGAGGTATCAGTCTACTATGTGTGCTTATAAATTTGTACGGGAGAGTGCTGATCAAAAGGATTAGAGACTGTACGGACTGCGCAATTGGAGAGGAACAGTGTGGCTTTAGGAGTGGTAGAGGGTGCGCCGATCAGATTTTAGCCGAGAGACAGGTCTGTGAGAAGTACCTTGCCAAAGGAAATGATGTGTTCTGGGCTTTCATGGATCTGGAGAAGGCATACGACAGGATTGAGAGGGAAACGCTGTGGATGGTGTTGCGTTTGTATGAAGTGGGCGGACATCTGTTGAAAGCGGTGTATGTGTGTGTATGTGTGTATGTGTGTATGTGTGTATGTGTGTAT
>SDVV010016790.1:0-14148 GCA_016164225.1 Gammarus roeselii | reverse complement strand
AAAAATAATAGAGCCCAAGCAAGAAGAAATAATAAAATACTAAAATAAAGTGTTAATGATCTATAAAATGAATAAGCATCCATCCACCCCAATTCAGAGTAGGACTAACGTAGATTCAGAGTAGGACTAACGTAGATTCAGAGTAGGATTAACGTAGGACTAACGTAGATTCAGAGGATTAACTTGATAGGAGAAGTAGCCGATTCCGCACTCCACCGGAGCCCCAACGCGAAGTCGTCGCTCGCCACCGTGCAGGGCCCCTGCGGGAGTCTACCGATACAATAACATAACTAATACAAAGGCATCTATCGATACACAATTACATGACTAGAACAAAATAGATCGCCCTGAAAAAAAGGGCACAGTTAAATAATCGAGCCCACAAAATAAGAGATAATAAATAAGGTGTTAATGATCTATATAATGAACAATCAACCATCCACCCCAAATCACTAGTTATAAATTTATTGAAGGTCTACATTCGAACTGACAGGATGGACAGTTAAGCAGTTACGCGACCACAAAGGAAACTAGTGCAACAGACCATTTGCAATCAATCTTTCTTTCCACTAAGCGCTAACGTTCACTACCGAAGTACAAGCACGATTTGATTTTCGTGCAGTCACAGGACATCCGTCCGCCAAGTTAACCGCGCACTGGCGTTACTTGGGCAGCGAAGAGCCTCCAATTTAGTTCCGACTAACAAAACAGCCCCAAGAGGTATGATCTAGCCCAGGAAAGTTGAACGGACACCAGTAAAATTGCCACAATATCATAAACTTCAAACTACAATGACCAAATGTCCAAGACATAGTTACTGTCCGTTTAATTATCGGGAACAATTTACTCGCCTTCGTCCAAAACCCATCCAAAGACTGTTCCAACTTTGCCAATCACATCCGCATTAAGGTCGGGCTTGCTGTAACCAGGAAGACACACGGGACGGCGACGAACCTTTTCCGCCAACCTGAGGAAGGATTTCATGTAGTAAAATCATGCCATCTATTCTCAAATGCACATGCTTTTGGCATAGTCTTCGAATAACGTGACTGCCAGCAACAAATCTCACCTGACCAGAGCGATGTCGTGATCCTCCGTGGCAGTGGGGTAGACAATGAATTCTTCAATGGCGTACTTAACAGCGTTAGGAGCTTTTGTGTCGTCAAAGGACACTGTAACAACAGGAGTGGAGCCGGAATGTTCGTTCCTGGAACAGCAAGTTTAAAAATGGCTAGAATATTTGCAAGAGGTATTTCGGTATAATAAAACTACTGCCACGCCGACACAGCCATCAAGAAACTAAATTTACCAGTCGCAATGGACGAATAAGCATATTTACTTTCCTTAATATTGAATCTTGCGTGTACTGCCCCTAGGATGAATTTCAAATTTTTAAAATTTGCAATAGAAAATTCGGCCTACAGTGGACTACGAGCTCCAATAGGATTTCTACCACCACCAGACGAGAGGACACTTTTGAGATTAACAGGGCAACAAGCGTTCAGAATAGTGTCACGCCCCACCGCAGGGGAACTTCAACGAACTTACTCTGGTCGAAGAACACAGGAAGCAGTAGTCAGCACCCAATTCGCCGAGATCAACGATCCGGAGCAGTAGGAGACGATGTAGGAGTCTGCTTTCTTCGTAGACTTAACGGTGACTGATAGGACGATCTAGATGTGAAAATAAAGATCTACAGTGAACTATTCAAATTTTTGCCAATTCCAAACTAGTAAATTTTCATTTGTGAAGGTATCAGAGTTTGCATTAGTTTAAGACCCGGGTACGATCACTTGTTCATTCACAGACAAATAAACTTCAATCAATCAGGTGGTAGTTGTAGTTTGATTTTGTTGTCCACCGGAGTCCCAACGCGAAGTTAATGCAGACTCCCCCGTAGGGCAATTGAAGAGTGGCAGAGTAGGTACAGAGAAGGTTCAATGTAGGTACAGAGAAGTTCAACGTAGGTACAGAGTAGGTTAAACATTGATTTGGGAGGAGGGAGCATAGGTTAAAGAATTCAGAGGGGCCTCAAGAGGGTCCTACAGTTTCTCAAGAGGGTCCCGAAGGGTCTCAAGGATGTCCCAAAGGGCCCCAAAAGGGTCCCAAAAGGGTCCCAAAAGGGTCCAAGTGGGTCCCCTATTTCCTCCCAGTCTTCCAAGTCCCCGGGGTTCCCGAAACCCCGAGTCCCCCGAGTCCCCCGGGTCCACGAGCACACTCTTCCCTGGGTCACCTTTTCTCAACCAACCTTGATCTATATATAATAACAAACTCAAAATTTCACTAGGAAAAAAGAGGGAGAAAAATTATTGAGCCCACGAAATAATAATTAACAACAAAATACTATAATAAAGTGTTAATGATCTAAAAATGAATAATCATCCATCCATCCCAATTTTTACAGTTGAGAACAGATAATTGAAGCCGTTTTTCGACCACGTAATGAAATAAAATAAAGGCCTGATCTTTACAAATTACCTCCCAGGGCATTGTATCAATGCCGAAGTTTGGATCGTCGATAGAACCCATGGGAAGGCCGCATGTCGGGTTGGGGACGTTGTCGCAGCACTGCCACTCGTGAGTTTCGTATTCAGCGTACTCTTCATCTGAAATTTTTGACAAAAACCAGGATGATTGGATGCTCTACTGTCCTCCAAAGTAGTGCAAAATTCTCGACCCAATACTAATCATTTCAAAATTTACGAACTAATAAAGTTTACCTTAAGCATTAATTAAATTCCAGCTAATCACTTCCACGAACTTCAATTAGTGAATGCAAAAATACCCTCTCAAGTCACTAATCGTAGGATTTCAGAATTGAGCAGGCTTACTTTCAGGACTGGCGGGAACGCAGACTTCGACGGAAATCCCCTTGGCTCGAGCCTCGGTAGGCAGTGTGAACATGAGATCCCTGAAGGCGTGAGGTCTGCTCCTCTGATTAACGCGCTCGCCTTTCTTTGTGGAGCTCACAAGGCTGAAATGTAGAGATTGTTCTTATCTACCATAAATATTGTCTTTGAAGCCCATTACTGGTACTCTGAATATTGCCACGTTGACCCAATATGAAGCAGTGAAAAATTACTGAAGTGACCAACAAGGAGGGAATCAAGTCTTCAGACTGTTGGTAACCAGCTATCGCCGAAGATCAGAGACTTGAGATTTTATATTTATTTAGCCCGTGTCAAGTTCGAACGAGCATTATGAATTCATCTTAATGAAGGAGCCACAAAAGATTTCACTCATTGAATTCAGCTCTAGTGAAAGAAAAGCATCTCTGAAAACTAAATAACCGAAATTTCCCGATTATCCTGGGCTGGTCAACTAAAAGCTACCACAATCTAACGTTTGATACAGCATTTTTAACGAGACTTAATAGAATAACCTATCTACAACCGTTCAAGATCTCGCTCCAAGAGCCTGCAACTAAAGTTTTGGAAAATTAGAAACTAAAATACGCAAAATGGAAGAACCCCTAGGTACGGTGATTTGATATTTGGTCCTCATTTAGGTACGGCGAGCAGCCCAAATGCCTCAAGTAGATCAAGAGTCCAGTCACAGCTCCACGTACTAGCAGAAGAACCAACCCGTCCGCCGGTCTGCCTAATAAAAACGCGATTAAACAATTGGTATGCAAGCAGTCTACTGCATATATGAACATCAGAATGATCGCGTGACCGGCAAATCAGAACGACCGCCGTCCTGTCTATTTTTCCTAGTCTAGACTAGAAAAAAGAAATATATCCGAAGGGGTGCGAATGAGCGTAGGAAAGTATTGATCTAGTCTAACAAAACCGGAATGAGAAGTGCGGATCCTCTTCAATTCCTGCACTCATCTTTCACGTCCTACAGCCGCTCCTCTGCAATTCAAGCCACGCCTATTAATTCCCCTCGTCTTCGTTAAATGTAGCCAAGTTCATGCAGGCTAAAGTCAGTGAAAATACTCAATCGCGCTCGAACATCGATGCATCATCGATGTCAACCAGAGTGCTCGCCAGCGCACGCAGCTAAACGTGCCATAGAGGCAGCGTCGCGCTCTGCCTTCGCTTCGCCGAGTTTGATATTCATCCTAACTAGGTTGAAATTTTAGTCGAACTTGCAAAAATGTTGACTAAAGCAATTCTGTAGCTTCAGCTGTAACTGTACCACAATTCAAGATACTGAACTAGTGTTTAATTAGGGCTTCATTTCCACAGGAGCCTCAACGCGAGGAATCGCACGCTTCCCGGTTGGGCACAAAGGTACTGAATACTCGCAAAACATGTAAGTATTTGTATTGTTATTTGCTTCCATGTTCCACCGGAGTCCCAACGCGAAGTTGATGCCGACTCCCCCGTAGGAACATGTATGCGATCAACAATCAAGCAATTTGCTTATCCGGACCCACGATGAGATTCTGTATCCAGTGTATAAGCTTTGGTCATTGAAATTATCAAAGTTTATATTCCGCTCGATTGACGTTTACTTGTATTTCACTCGTGAACAGATGTGGCCAGCATTTCAAGAGATTCATTTGTATACGAGCGAGACAGAAATACAGGAATAGCTTCCATTAGAATAGCTTCATGACTGCCAATAACTTCCAATGTCAACTGCTCAACTTGAGCAGGAATTGCTAGGTATGCTAGGCCTGAAAAATGGCGAAGCTCCTTAGCTCGTCCCATCTCGCATGGAGACTAGTTCACTCAGACACATCTTACATTGAAGGATTAAATTCATATCGTTCTGACATATTCATGTTCCAGGTGTACTAAAGAGAGGAACGCGTCATTCTACATCGTTTGAACAAGCTTGTGGCGGGATATTTTACTACAGAAAATTGGAGAAAGAGAAGAGACTAAATTCAACAGAACGGTTAAGAATCAAATTGCTTAGGACAGACTTACACAAATCCTTACAATTCGTTGAAGTACAACGCGAAAATAGAGTTTTACATAAACTTACCTCGTGGGCACTACAGCATTGTTAATGTACATCTGCAAACCGTGATGCCGTTCGACACCGTTCAGAGTTACCAACACTTCTGGAGCAGTTTGCTGTAAAAGAAAAACAACAAATAATCATAGATCAAGGGGCCGATTCACAGAACAAGTTGCGAAACAAGTTGCGAAACAAGCTGCTACCAAGCTGCTACCAAGCTGCGACCAAGTAGTAATTTTTCTAAGTTTTCTCACAGGAGTCCCAACGCGAAGTTAATGTCGACTCCCCAGTATGGCAATTGAAGAGTGGCAGAGAAGGTGCAGCGTAGATTACGAGTAGGTTCAACGTAGAAACAACGTAGGTTTACCGTAGATACAGAATAGGTTTACCGTAGATACAGAGTAGGTTTACCGTAGATACAGAGTAGGTTCAACGTAGATTTGGGAGGGAGGGAGCAAAAGTTCCACGGTTCAGAGGAGCCTCAAGAGGATCCCACAGTTTCTCAAGAGGGTCCCACAGTTTCTAGAGAGAGTCTCTAAGGCCCCAGAAGGGTCCAAGTGGGTCCCCCCAAATCCTCACGGTCATCAGAGTCCCCCGGGTTCCGCGAAACCCCGGGTCCCGCGAGTCCCACGGGTCCCAAGAAAGAAATAATGGAATAATCAAGTAGGTGTTAATGATCTATAAATGAATAATCATTCATCCACCCAACTCGGAGGAAGGGAGATGAAGTACGCTTTGGTGGATCACAAGTGCCACTCCGCCGTGAGCCGTCACGTTGGTGTGGCCTTCGCGGTGGTATAAGATATATTGGGGGATTATATAGGTGTCAGTCTCTAGAGTTTGATCTCTTTGAGGCTCATCACCGAAGGTTTATGGGTGGCGGCTAAGGATAGCAATAAGTCCTTGTCGTTGCAGAGGCCCTGGCAGTTTCACTGGAGTATTTTGGTGTTTATTAATAGGTCTGTTTGCACTCTGACCTTCATGATCTAGAGTGGTCACGTGATTTGATGGAGCTCTTGTGGTGCTCGCATTTATGAGTTTGCCCAGGGGTTCCGGGTTGGAAGTGTTCACGGGAGTATCTTCATTCGGTGGAAGGTGGTCTACTGTGATTGCTGCGGTCGCGGCCGCGAGTACTCCTGTGGGAAGACGAGGGTGTGTTCTTAATGTGTTTACTTGGTAAACGAGTGCGCTCTTCTTCTGTGGTAGCCTTCCATATCTGTGTGGGTGGTTGTGTGGTGCGAGAGGTATTTGGGCCAGGTAACATGACTGGTTGTGCAGGAGTCTCTCGTATGAGAGCAGTCATAGAGGCCGTGATAGGTTTCGCTGATGGTGTGTTCGTAGGTAGAGTTTGTTGACGGGGATCTTGTCCCTAGCAGTGGTTTTCCACGAATGGAGTCTCATTCGAGACAGGGAGGTAGTTCTGGGTTTTGGTCTTGGCGGGCCTTTATTCGAGTGATGTTCCTGATCTTTTAGCTCAATGGCGCCTGGATTTCTGAGGTTTCTCAATCTTTGTCTTTCAGTTTCTATAGTGAGCCTTGCTGTGTGATAGTCTGCGGGGGATGGATCCATCTCTTCGTCCTCCTGGTCTTGCGTGTAAACATTTCTAAGACTGTGCGTCTCTCTTGCGGGGCCGGCTGCTACGCAGAGTGAGGAGGCACTGCAGCCAGGTAGAGGTGTCGTGAGTCTTGTTACGATGTTCTGATGTGTGGATGTCGTCGGGGAGTTTGGTTAGCTTGTCGATTGGACCGTTTTGGCATAATTGAGGCAGTTTGGGTTATCGTCTTTCCAGATTTGGATAGATTGTTTCAGTGTAACTGCGTTCGTTCTGTGTGGTAGTTAATTCTTTTTGGTCCATGCGTACTGGGCAGTCGCGGTTACCTGCCTAATGGAAACATAAATTCTGCATTTGTATTTGCTTCCATGTTTCACCGGAGTTCCAACGCGAAGTTAATGCAGACTCCCCCGTAGGGCGGTGATTGAAGCATGAGCAGTGGTAGCATTAAGGATGGCGGACTGCAGTTTTTACTGTCGTGCTCACCACCGCATTTCTTGAAATGTTGAGGTGTATGTGGCTGGCAGTATGAGATGACGCGGCCGTATTAAAGATCTTTTTTGCTCATTGGGTATGTTTTGATTCTTACTCGTTCACCAGAGATTACTATGAATTCCGGTGCGTTGTGTCCTAGGAAGGTAATTTGGTATGCAGTAGAACTTACGTTATGTGATTCGATCCATGTTGCTCGACCGACTTCTATTACTCCGTACTCTTCAGCTAGACCTTCAGCAAAAGCACAGATCTGTTGTAGGCGTGTAACGGAAGGTGTATATAATCAGTTTGATATCGTTAAAGGACCGATTTATTTCAACTAACAGTTTGTGGGTAATACTTTGTATAGTTACTTTGCGCACGTTCCCCTGTCGTTATATTTCTTATGGTTTTCCTCCTAGTTGTTCGGTGAGCGACTTCATTATAAATGGACTAGCTGAAGAGGCAACGTTGTTCGCACCTCTTTCGTTGAACGTTATGAGGAAATGGGTGGGAAATGGTGCAGATCTCTCCCGGGCAGGAGGGTTATTTTGGGAAGAGCGCATCGAGACTACAGCCTCTCGTCGCCCGACCCCGTGATCTATCTGGTATTGGAGGAACGCTCTCTTCTTCTCCTCCTATGGGCAGTCTGAGAGTCCGGTGGGGTGTCTGTCTACTTTGCAATAAAAACAGTGCCGTTCTCGGACTGGCATGACTGGGTATCTTCCAGTTAGTCGTGGTCGTCCTGGAAGCAGTATGAGCATCTTTGTATACCTAGACAGTCCTCTTTTGTGTCTGTATTTCTGGCATGCATCGCATCGGACCACTCAAATGGTGTAACCTTGGTTTAGGTGGCGCAAAAAGAATGTCTAGATATTTTGGTGGAGTAGGGCAGTTGAAGTTTAGTATTAGGGCTGTGGTAGTCTCTTCTTGGTGTGATCTTCGGTGCGACCATTGCTTTGCCAGCGCAGTTCTCGTATTGAAAGGATCTGATGTGCTCCTCAATTTCCTCCTTCGGGATATCTTCAATGTAGATCAAACCTGAACTTTGTTGAGATTGTCGGGTGTGGCACTAATTTGCATGGATTTCCACAAAGTCATTTTGGAGAGAATCGTGTCACTCGGAAGTTTTGGATCTACTCTGATGGCAAAGCTTTCGTCGCCGCTGGTGGCGACGCTCAGGACTGGGCGGGCAGTGAAAGATCAGTTTTTTTCGCTGAGTATGGACAAATATCCGGTCTGTCGTTGTCGTCGAACGTGATCTTCAGGTAATCTGGAAAGGTGAGACTTTTGTGGAACAAGTTGCGTTCATTGAATGGTGTTTATCGCTTCCTCCTTGCAGCCCTTTCAGCTCTTGAAGTTTTTGTGGGGTGAATAGTTGTTGAAGTTGTCAGACGTAGAGGGGTTCATCAGTTTGTTCTTAATTAGTTCGTGGATATGGAGGAAAATGGTCTTGACATGACTTTTCTTGTTAGACTGTTGTCAATTGTGCTAAGTTATGCTGCGAAAACTTCTGTTTCTTGTTCAGAGAGGCCGGTCGCTTGGCTTAGCAGATTCAATATTTCCTGGACGTTCTTAGTCAACTTGTCGATGCGGCCATCCCTCCGGTCGTCTTCGGCAGAGGTGGCGCTGGTCAACTTGGTGGGGCAGATGTTTTCACCGTTGGAAACTTTGTCTTCGGTGCTCTGGAGGGGATGCTGGTCCCTCCTAAATGGAGTTCCTTTCTACTGCCCATCGGCCCACTGGTTCGCGCCAGGGGCCTGGGAGTTTACTTTTGTGGCCTCTTCACCGGCTTTACAGAGTTTAAATTACTTAAATTCAAGTATCACAAATAATGCAAGTAAACGTGCGACTGAAGGTCTCAGCACAAACTAAGGACCAGCCTGTGGTATCTAAAGGGTTCTCAGTTAGTATTAGGCACTGGAACAAATTTTATTTCAGCAACGAGAGTCATCGCATGCTCCTCCGTAGGACACGTAGAGTCAAGAAAATTAGTCTTCAGTTTGATCAAGTCTTCATCAATTGACTCAAGTAATTGAAAGCATCGACGAACTGATTGAGACACACAAGACTTAACTATCCAAACTCATTGTAGTAACTGCCAGTTCTCTGGAAGCACTAGCTAGCTCAGAGTGTAGAGCTTGCTAGAGTTGAGCCTCTTCGTGGGCAGTAGTTCATTCGCGCAATTTCTTGCAAAATTTAATTCGTTCCTCAAACAATGGTTATGCCCGACGTTCAAACTTCCATCCTGCCAAGCAAGGAAATCCACCGCTAGCATGCTCAACGACCAGAATTCCAATGACGCCGCATTTAGTCCTGCTGAACTGCCGCTGTACATCGTACGAGCTCATGGGCAATGAAGAGGCTCGGCAAGACAGATGGACCTAGAGTAGAATATGAAAATGGATCCAAAATGAACACCTACTTCCGACAACCAGCTTAGCAGTTTAGTTCAAATAGCAGCCATCATACAGTGGTTAATCTCATGAAGATGAACGCCGCAGTATGTACACTAGCCAAAGATACTTCGTTTATGGTTAATCTATAACCGAAAGAACTAACTCTACGATCATTTATGGATAATATCAATTCAATTTCAAACTAGTTCAAGTATCGAGCGAAAACGTTATCACTGAAAATTTCTCTCAACCTGCAATTATTAACGATTTTTTATTCGCTACTGAACAAGGACGTCACTAACAAGTACAAGCATGTGAATCAACTTCAGTAGTCTAGCAATCTTCCACGGGGAAATCCACTGGAGGGACTCCAATCTGCAGCTTATCCAAGATTTGTTGCGCATACCATATGCTGAGCAGAGGTTCAATGACACGTGTTCACTGGACACTGCGCAGACATCAAAGACCCGAAATTTTCCCCCACATTATAATTTAAAATTCAGAAATTTATTACTTACCCTGAAACGCCATTGACAGTCCTTAACATCCTTATCTTGCACCAAAGAAACTTTATATCCCGGGAACAAATAATGGTCACCGCATCCTGCCTTCACGATTGGCTTGCTGGAGTCTGGAAAAGTGTTGCTTAAATAAAGTTTCATGCCTATAATACATAGCACGCCGTAATGGCTTGCAAATAATTCGACCGATGAACGGACAGCAAGCATGAGCGCAGTTTCTCCCACACGCACCAACAATGACCGCTTTCCTGAGCGACACATTGTTACGCAAGGATGCGGCTAAGGAATAGTCAGTGTGGAATAATCAGACCTAACCCTCAGAGGCACCTCAAGGCTTGTAGCTGCAAGAGTAATCAGGAATGCAAGCGACGATACGACCAGAGCAGCCCATTGTGTGCCTCTTGGTGGAAAGAAAGACTTCTGAACAACCTCGAGCCATTCTGCATTTCTTTCCGAATTTTGAATATTGATCACATGCATTGTTATGACCCTGTCTTCAACCTTTCCCAAGTATTTTAGTAGTAACACTGAATGTTCTCTCAGGAGGGCTCGCTCATCAGCTGGATTCGGGTGTCATGACCAATTACGTCGATCAATTTCACTAACTATAAGCAAATATTTACTATCAACTGCGAACTGAAAGCTTACTAACGATTTTTGGTACTTACAATGCAGCATATTAGTCGAACTAAATCCAAAATGATAAAATATAGGCGCAATTAATTTTCAAATGCATTCTCAGGATGGCTTGCCTTCCAGATGGGAAGGCGCCCGACGGCAAAAACAACCGGACTGACTTTTCACGCACGAACTGCAATACAACCCTGTTGGTGCACTATGGTTTGGAAGTTATACAGGTAAAATTCCGGGTTACCAGCTGGTCAGAACAGTTTTTACAGCAGAGACAGCTTTGGCCAATTTTGGCCGCCACAGGGCATTGTACCACCACTGGCTTGCAGTCTGACAAGAGTTGCTATGAGCGGTGAAGCTTCGGGTCATGTAAGATTCATCCATTCACCATCACACTCTGAACTTGATCCAATCTTCAAAGCTTTTACCACACTGATACCTCATTCAATATTTTCCACTCAAAGCATCCATGCGAGTCGTCTCTACCCAAACATTACTTAAGTCTTCTAAAGAGGAAATCTCCTACTCGCGAGTAATTCATTCAACAGGCGAATCAATCAAGATAGCAACTCCGATGAAATAATAATCGAAGGGTGTCGCCTAATGCGAAAATGTCTTCAATTATATCGACAAAACGCATGGGGAACTGTAGCTCAATGGTGAACCAAGTCCGGTTTTCTTGTCAAGTCAAAAAACAGTCATTCCATAAATACCAAATCAAAGAGATTTCTGTAAAACTTCCAATTATTCTTTAAATTATAGCCAGACTTAAATATAACGACTCACAATACGTATCACGTAAAATGGAAGTATCCGAATTAGAAGGGACGTAAATATGAATCAATAAAAGTTATAGAGACCGTACAATTGTAGCTAAACGTACTCACCATCAGGATAACATGTTCGCCGAGTCCTCCCACCAGTTCTGAATAATCTGAGAGTTGACGTTGGGATTGAAGATCCCTTTTCTCGTTTCTGTGTGACAACAATACCGGTCGAGTCTGTAAGTGTGTCCAAGGCCAACGACATAACATCGTGAAGATCTGAATCGGATATGGAGGATCTCTTCAGATATCCTTCAACATATTTTGCAGGATACACAGAGATATAAGAGTCCCTTGATTTATTTCCGATATCACGACTTAGAGGAGATTCAGAAACCATCTCTCTTTCTCCGGATGATATCGCCGCTTCTGTGGTCGTGCTGACATACATTTGGTCTGGGTAGGGAGTGAACATTCCGGGTCTGGAAGACGCATCCAATAAATCTTGAACAACTTCCCGCCTAAAGAACTCTGCAGCTTTGTAAGAATTCCTCATATTTTCATCGGGAAGAAGTGCAGGACGTTGTTTCTGCAAAAGCAAGCCTTCGACGGTGAAGAAACATAAAAGTGCTACAACCACCATTCGCGCTAAATCATTTAATTTCGTCATTGTAAAGTTCTGAAAAACCATCAGGAAAAAAAATCAAAATTAGAATTCACTTGTGCATAATGCGCTCGGAATGGCAATCCTTTCAGTAATCGTTATGGTATTACGACACAGCCCACTATCTCACAAATTATAACTACAAGCTGTTACTACAACCAGTTTCTTGTTAGTTGATAGTACGAGCCCAGTTCGAACACCAGTTCAGCAGAAGAGATGAGCAGAAAATCAAATTTATTTAAAACCTAATGAAGCTACTGGCAAATAACTGCTTTAACAATTTAGATTAGGAATAATTGAAAAAAAAAATCTGGTTGGACCAGTCCATCTCAAAGCTCGGTTGATTGAAAGTTTCCAGTACGAGAAGTCATTTAGAAACTTTTAGTCTATGATTCAGTTCCATTGGCTTCCAAATAATGAAAACTTTTCATGTAAGAGGCAGATGAATGGCCGAAATATGGTAACAGACTTGGAAAGTTCGCTCAAAAAATTAACTTCCGGAGTGAACAAATCTCAAGGTGTGACAAAGACGCGAGGGAAAAATCTGTCATCAGCCCTCCTTCCAGCTTTTCAATGCACTGGTGCCTAGTTAGAAAGAGGACTTAGTTCGAGGTTGCTACAAACAAACTTGACCGCTTCATACCATACATAGACAATACAACTTAGTACATTATTTTATTCCGATCGTTAACCGAACGACACGTAGAATAGTTTCAACGCAAGTCTTTATTGGAACACTGATTGTGCGCACCTGCGAGTGCTTGCAAGACTACACGCGATCTTCACACCTGAGTCGCCAAGCACTATAGCCGGAGTCATCGTACTGTACACGCTCACTCGCATCCCCGCTCACATTAGCTTCATGGAAGGTAGCGAAATAGCATGGTTTCCGACCTTTATAGTGTACACGTTTACTTCCTAGCGTAATATTTATAATTAGTGGATTTTGGACGAACATTTATTGAAAAAAATGATGGTGTACATTTCCAAAACTTCCACAATAGTTTTAATATTATACAGAACCGACGTCAACCAGAGCAAATTCGTCAAACTGGATGAAACGCTAAAGCAAATTGCTTCCAAGTTCCCCATAACTATCAGCCCATGACTTAAGAAACTACTGTAAAATAAACGTTGTTTCCCATTAAGCATTCACCAATAGCTGCAGTCAAATCAATGGACAGAGTTGATACCTAAATTCGCAGTATAAAACCATGAACTTCAACCAGATTGACTAAAATTAAATCCCTCAAACCTAATCGATTGGTAATGCCTGTTAAGAAGGGCTCGCAAAATCAGCCCTCTAAAAGAGAGTGAAGATGCACGAACGATCAAGAATCGGAGACAAATGTCCAGACGTTAGAAACAGTTTAAATAGACCTAATCAATTGCTGCATTTGATTTCGGCTTCATTTACACCGGAGCCTCAACGCGAGTCATACATAAAGGGTTCTTTAAGCGTAATTTTTTACGGAATTTAGCACGCCCTGTTTCACATGGATGAAGGGGTCCAGAAAACGCTTATTTCAAAAGGGTGGCCATGAACGTGAATTTCTACGGCTTTTGTACGCCCTATTTCATGTGGATGGCTAGAACCAAGGGAGATTGTTGGTTATTGGTCATAATAATCGATGGATTTGCCAATGGGTATAGTAAAGGGTAAGTATTATTTCACGCTTCTGAGTTTATTTATTTATTTATTTGCTTCAATGTTACACCGGAGTCCCTTCTGAGTTTATTTAATTGCATATCCCCACGAGGTGTTGGCCTGGTACATGGGTTGTCTGTATGTGGACACTTCAAGTCTCTTAATAGGAAACTTTGATATCTTGTTATTTAGTATCTCGGGCACCCCTGTTATTTCAAGGGTTTGTATTGCCAAACACGACTGTATTTAGGGTATTATCAAACTGTGTAGTTACCATTTAATAGCCGTTCGTTGTTCATCCGTTATCTAATTTAGGTACGTTGACCAAAAAATGTAGTGAATATTCAGAATTACGTACGTGGTTTATTATTGAAACAAAAGCTATAGTATTTGATTTAATCCATCCGCTTTACCCCTTGTATGTAGCGTTACAAATGATACAAATCGAATACCTTACCATTATACGTTCACGCATTGTCAATCCGTATGAATGTGGACAATGAAACATGTTCAAGTCTATTTCTATTTATTTAGGAAATGCTTCAGTAGGAACATTTAAAACATTACCATCAATCTTTT
>SDVV010016789.1:0-14149 GCA_016164225.1 Gammarus roeselii | reverse complement strand
ATGACATTGGTAATGTCGGTTATTGTCTGTAGTTATTCATGACATTGGTAATGTCGGTTATTGTCTGTAGCTATTCATGACATTGGTAATGTCGGTTATTGTCTGTAGCTATTCATGACATTGGTAATGTCGGTTAATGTCTGTAGCTATTCATGACATTGGTAATGTCGGTTAATGTCTGCAGCTATTCATGCCATTGGTAGTAGTAGTTGTTGCTTCCATGATCCTCCGGAGTCCCAAAGCGAAGTTAATGCAGACTCCCCCGCAGGGCGGTGACATTGGTAATGTCGGTTAATGTCTAGCTATTCATGACATTGGTTATGTCGGTTAATGTCTGCAGCTATTCGTGACATTGGTAATGTCGGTTATTGTCTGTAGCCCTTCCTTCTGCATTGGAATGCAGATAGCATTTAGGGTGGTACTCTTGATCTCTCAGGCCCAAAATTGCTGTTGTCTTCGCTTCTGTCAGTCAGTCTAACACCATCAGACTTACATCAAAAATGCTATGTCTTCGTCAATTATTCAAGAATTTTGACGCTGCATGACTAAGAAGAGGAACACAATACGCAAAGCTTCCAGTGGATTTTTACAAATTTTGTCTTGTTTTTTATAAAATAAAGTTTTATACTCCGTCCTTATATTGTTTTTTTCTCAACACACTATTTAAAAAGGGTTTTAAAAATGCTAATGCTTGATCAATAATAATCGATAAAAGCAATCTATAAGACCATCAATAATAATATCTATAATAGTAATGCATCGATTTCAACAATCGTATCCACACCAGCTTTGTTTAAAACATTTTTGGGTGAATGTTGTGTGTTATTATTCCTTTGGAAAGGTTTTGGACCCTTCTACTTAAGTGTTGAATGGGTCTGCCTGCTGTATAGCTTTGACAAAAATTATACCTCAAACATCACTTCTCAGTCCATCCTAGTGTGATATACATACATTTATCATTTACATGTTGTATGAACCTTCTATGGATAGTTTTATCAAAGTGCGATTTATGAAATTTGTGACAGGCGACTTAAGGACAGTCTTTTAACTGAAGCACTTATGAACTCGCCATTTTATTTATGAGAAGTGATGATGACATTCAAAACGCCTGATAAAAAGTTCGTGGGGGATTACAATTTAAAATAGTTTTAACCACATTGATTTATTCATTATTTCAATGTTCACTTATGCAACAAATATTACGTTTCAAAAATCACGTCTTCCCTTACAAGCTTCAATTAGAGGTGCAGATTTTTTTTCTCACTGGTCAAGTTTTACACCAAAATTATGGTCAACACTTCAGAAGAAACTTTACGCGTACTCAGCAGGGGCTCCTACACTCACAATTCAGACCGGGAGTAAGTAAATATACATTATTTTACGAACAAGTCTAATATCTGTCATTTTGATGAACTAGTCAAAAATAGAGTTGATAGCCCATATATGGTCGATTAAGCCGTTGCTATATCATTGCAAACAAATCTGGGCGATCTTTCATCTATAAAAGACATTTAACGCTGCAGTGAGCATAAGAAACAACTATGCAATGTTCTGGTTTGAAATGAACTAGTTAACTATTACACTAATGTGTACAGGTACACCATAATTACACATGAATTGACCCACTCCTGCCACATATGTTCTTCAAATTTATGATTCGAGCCTAAATTTCCACCAGAGCCTCAACGTGAGTCGTAATAGGCGCCCCCGTAGGACGCGATAAACTTATGGCACTTACATTTTTTAGGCTATGACTATCTTCAGCAGCATGCAATTGACATGTAGTTATATATAGCTGCAGCCAAAGGGGAGGGGGATGGTTTCCTTCCCGTAAATACTTATTAATGCGCGTTGAATTTTCGGAGAAAATGTAATTTCTAATTAGAGGACCACTTCACTAGCTGGCAAAATTCTGGCTGTGCGCCTCGTTGCAGCTCCTCCATCATTTCTTCCAATATTGTCTGGGTTATCTTCACGTAGCCACTTATTTTCCCCACCATACAATTCCTACATGCTCGAGTTCCTTGTTAATTGAGGTAGTTGATTTGCTTATGGTGTTCGAAGGGATTAAAGTCGATAAGGTACTATCATCAGCAAACGATGTATACATGAAAAAAGACTATGCGTAACCTGTATCGTTTATAAAAATTAAGAATAGCAAGGGCCCTAAAACAGAACCTTGAGGAACACAACGACTAATATTGAGCACAGTGGGTTGGATCCCGTTCAGTTACATATTGCTTTCGGTTGGACAAATATGATGAGACACTCGTATTCCAGAAGATCTTAGTTTAGATAACATTATTAAATGATCAACAGTCAAAGGCTTTACGAATGTCGAGAAATCGAGGGAATACAATGTAGTTTGAGTCTATGCTATTGAATAAGTACTGCAGATGATTTACTTTAGCTTGAGTTGCATTAGCATTGGCGCTGAAGCCATCCATACTGGTTCTCATGAAGATCCTGTTAATGGTTCTCATGAAGGATCCTGTTAATGGTTCTCATGAAGGATCCTGTTAATGGTTCTCATGAAGGATCCTGTTAATGGTTCTCATGAAGGATCCTGTTAATGGTTCTCATGAAGGATCCTGTTAATGGTTCTCATGAAGGATCCTGTTAATGGTTCTCATGAAGGATCCTGTTAATGGTTTTCATAAAGGATACTGTTAATGGTTTTTATGAAGGACATTGTTAATATTCAGGTAATGGAATAGTTTATTGTGAACAATTTTGTTCAAACATTTTGGAAAATAAAGTTTGAACCGAGATGGGTCGATAATTCTGTGTCAATAAGTTTCACTCTAGCTATTTTTAATTAGTTAGAAAATTTACTCGTGAATAAAGGACGTGTTGACAATCGAAGCTAGGATTGGGGATAATATATGTTAATGTTTTTACGATACTTATTGGATCATCGATTGATATTTTCAGATTTTTTGGAGGATAAGATCATTTAGGTAAGGTCCTGAGCAGTAACCGGTGAAAAATAGAAAGAAATAACAATATTGTTATTCGGTTGACATTTGTGATGGTCGTTTATCTTGATCTTTTAAGTATTAGTCATTGTCAATGATTGTTTTCAAAGGCTGGTTGCATTTGTTGATTTGTGGGCTTAGTATGTTCGTTTAAGGATAAAGCATGTAACGCGGTATCTCAATTGAACATAGATAACTTCACATTTTGCCTAGCAGGAAAAAACAAAAATTAGTTTTTTATTTCGATTTGAAAGGAGCAGTAATCCAGGGTCTCGTTATGTCTTTAGAAGAGACTGTTTTAATGGACAGCACGAATAAAAACTTTCATCTACTAGAGAGGTTAATTGTTTCCTAGCAAGATTAATCATTTCCATTTATGATCTCAGTAAAATCATATTGATTCAACTTGTGATTCAGATTTCCTATTGTTTCGTCATTTATTAATCTGTATTTAATTTGTTCGCATTTTACATTTGCTTCATTCATGAATATTATTTAGAATTACAAAGATAGGCAGGTGGTCTGATCCATCAGATATTATTATGCCGGAGTTATAAGTACACGGGTTTGTGATGAAAATATTATATATTAGGGTGGCCTTATTTCTGACTGTCTTTCTAGTTGGTTTTGATGTTATTGGAAATAATGCAAAGCTGGTCATTGAACATTGGAATACATAATATCTTTATTAAAATCTCCACATAAAGTGAAGTGATCTTTCTTAACGACGTTTCATGATTAGATAAATTCATCTAAGTTAATGAATAGATTAGAGTTAGCGGATGATGGCTTCTAAGCGGTTGCTATGATCATACATATTTTTGCCAGTTTAGTTTAAATAAAAAGTGTTTCGATGGATGGCATACTACAGATACTGACACTAGGTCGGATCCCTCAGGATACGGGGTGGCCGACGGCAAGGCGCAGCACACACCCTACACGGTCACTCACAACTTTCCCTTCTGCGCTAAAGGGCAAAACGTATGGCCTAATGACAGTACAATAGTCTAAAATTTTAGAGGTATATAAATAAGCAAAATATTTGCTGATTGCTCCTCATGCCTTCCATAAGTTCTGAATGAGTGAGAATAATAATAGTTTTTGATAAACGAAATCAATCTTTTGTGTCCTCTGTGAGCCAGTTTTCTGTGAATCTGACTACTTCGAATTTACAATTTAATGATTAAATAAATGGAAAATGTTACTTTAAGGTAATTGTGATCTGATGTTTTGGTGTAACAAAGAAAAGATCGTGCTGGTATTGTTAGTATTGCAGTGTAAACGGTTGAAAGAATCTTCATAATATTCACGTTTCTTTTCAGTATTCAAATTACGATCGAGAACATTCAGGTGGTTGGTATCAAGGTCAATTAAGTCTAATAAATTATTGGCCTGGCTAATTGACACGGCTTGTATCCAACCTAGGAAGAGTAAAATGATACGTAAAAGTTACCAGAATCTTCTTTAGAAATCATGAAGATCCACGTATCTATATCTACTGCGTGAAGACTCCTCTACACCATGGGAATAACCAGGTACAAAGACTGGCAGTTACACATGTCTTATCCGCGCCCTACGGGGGAGCCTATTAAGACTCACGTTGAGGCTCTGGTGGAAATGAAGCCCAAATCAAATCAAACATGTCTTTTCATATTAGTGATATGTTAGCTATGAAAAAAAATCAATAAAACAAGTAAAATGCCTAACTGTTTAAGATGATGAACGGCCCTTTTGTATTACGGTTAGTTTGTATAGCATTGAGTTACTATTGACGATGAGTAACAAGCAATTCTTATTTCGCAATAATAACAACGGAATGAATTGGTTAGCGTCAGTCAGCAATGTCAAACAGGAGAAAAAATATATTGAATTTTAAGAAATCTAAGTCACTTATGATATGGTAGGAATGGTAACAAGATGAATCAGTTAAGGTCGTTCTACTTATAAAAAAAAAATGAGGGACGTAGGATGCAGGGGTTACTGTGCACGTGTAGCATATTCCTTTGCGTATCTCTGATGCACAGCCGATGTGCAGCATCAGGAGTTCATCCAGCAAACCCGGGCTGTTGACCACCACACGGTTAACCTTGGTCTGCCGTCCTTGTCGTGGCTCTCCTGGCATTGGCACGTAGGCGTTCGCGTTGCCATCGTATTACGGGGTGTCATGAACTTATTCGAGTGGTCTCATCTTTCCTTTCGCAGGACAAACATCACTCTCTAGCGGGTGGGGGTCAAACTTCCATTGACGTAGAAAGGTGGTTTGAACTTTCCATGCTAAAAGGATATCATTCGTCAAGTCTCTCCTACTTATAATATTGACGAGGCTTCCAAAACTATGAGCAGAAGAGATGAAATCAGGACTAGTTTGAATTCTAAGTTTAGTGCGTCTAAGCTGCCTAACAATTTCCGAACAGTTCCCACCCTCTGAAACCTCTGGTACCCCACAAAAAATGACGAAACAGTCCCGCTTCTCGAAGGCAGAGTTGGACTCAACTTGATCGTCGATAATATTGAGGCGATCACCCTAAACTCATTGTCCTTGGTCCCTACCCTTGCCTGTTGGTTGTAACCGTAGCTGTCAGTGAAGTGATCTCTTTACTCTGCCCGGCAACAATGTCCTCGATACGTTGGACTGAATGTTCTACAGCTGCGATTGTGATTTCAGCAAGTTCTCGTGATTCTTTGAAGAGCTTAGATACATCTACGTCTCTTAACGCGAAATCTTCTCCATCCATCTTGGCGGTAAAAAAATATGTTATAGATGTAAAAGATAATCACAAGAAACATGGCAGAAGTAAAGCAGAGTCGAACGCGGATAGAATTTTGGTATAGGGAATATGGAGGGCGGAGTACATAGGTACGACGAACAACACAACATAGGACGGGAAGACTGGCCTAAGATCACAACTGAAGATGTTCACCAATTTCACTGGTATTAGGATTAACGTTTCATTTTAACTTACATCGTAATAATCATGATGTTGACAGTTTCTTTATGGTGGTTCTGGAGAAGTTTCAACTTCAAATTCTCCTACAGGTAGACACATGACGCTGAAATCACTAGCGTATGTTGCGTGCGTCCACATCCCTCGACGTGCTTGATCCTTGATGTATGTGCCCGTCACGTGTGGTGCTATTGGTTGGAAGTTATCTATTACTTTCCTGTGCACAAATGGCTGATGGATATTTGGTTTCATGTTGGAAAACTAGGGTAGGGTTGGCTATTCATCAACTGAGGGTTTCTACTCTAATTTGGTCTTGATGATAATGGGTGGGCACCAGTTAGGCAAAGGAATCTGCGAGTTCAGTTAATCTTATAGCCCCATGAGCAGGGATCCAGCAGCAATCGGCCGCTTGGCCTGTCGGTGACGTCGTCAAGAGGTCATGCTGCCTTTTACGTAGAGCAGGGTGTGTATAGTGTTGAGTTTCAAGCAACGTGAGGTCTTTCGCTGTCTGAGAAGATACGTATGTAGGGCGGTGATGTGATTTGACAATTGGAATATCCTATACGTTTTTCAACTCTGCCGATATAACAGTGGAATCATGTTGCAGGTATTGCCAAACTTGTGGTCGCCCTGTACTCCGCGCAGCAGCTTCAGCTCCGTCGACAGTTGCGGAGCCGCCACTGTAAAAATGGCGAAATCTGGGCATTGTTCCTCGAAAGCCTCTACAGTTCTCGGCGGTATATTATATAATGAGTGGAATTGTTATTAGAGTATATTTTCAGGTATAGGTTAAATGGCAAGATGTTGATCATCTAAGATGACTTTCTGATTCAAAAACTTCGGAAACAGAACCAAGGCCGATAGTCTTCGGAGTGATATATAGCGAGGTCAGAAATTATCCACTCGGTGGATGAATGACGAGCACATATTTCTTCTGTCATCAAAGGCACGTTTATCACAAGTGTTGCTGATGTGGTCGAGGTCCGAGATTTATGGTTTTGAAACATAATAGCAAGAGTTCGTCTCGCCGAACTGGGAGCGGAAGCTCATTCGCCAACACGTTGGGGGATTCGATGCAAGTGGAACGGACAGTTGATGGTTGAAATGCGCGCAATGCGTTGTTTTCGATGACTGAGATTAGTTCGATTTTTGTGTTCCCTGCTGAATGTAAATCTGCTCCATATTCAATGGATGAGCAAATTATTTTTCTGTAACCATGGTGTTAGTCTACAGATAAGCAAATTGCAGGATGTCAGAGGGGATAATTGCATCAGATTTTGACTGCGGGTCAGGTTTCAGAGGGTGGGAACTGTTCGGAAATTGTTAGGCAGCTTAGACGCAATACTTGGAATTCAAACTAGTCCTGATTTCATCTCTTCTGCTCATCGTTTCAAAAGGATGCCCATGACTCAGGCTCCCGACTAAAAAGCCTCATTAATATACGTAAGAGAGACTTGACGAATGATATCCTATCAGCATGAAAAGAGTTTAAACCACCTTTATACGTCAATGGAAGTTTGACCCCCACCCGCCAGAGAGTGATGTTTGTCCTGCGCAAGGCAGGAGGCGACCACTTTAATAAGTTCACGACTCCCCGGTCCTACAATGGCAACGCGTACACACACCTACGTGCCTATGCCAGGAGAGCCTCGGCAAGGGCAGCAGACCAAGTTTCGCTGTGTGGTGGTCAACAGCCCGGGTGTGCTAGATGAACTCCTAATGCAGCACATCGGTTGTGCATCAGAGAGATACGCGAAGGACTATCCTACACGTGCACAGTAACCCCTGTACCCTTCATCCCTCATTACTATTTTTTTGGTTTGTTGAATGGCCTTAACGGATTTATCTTGTTACCATTCCTACCATATCAAAAGTGACTTAGATTTTTTCGAATTCAATAATTAAATTTTTTTCTAATGTTTAACATTGCTGAATGACGCCTAATAACTCATTCCGTTATTATTGAAAAAATAAAAATTGATTATTACACATTATCAATAAAAACTCAATACTATACAAACTAACTATAATACAATAGCGGCATTCAATATCTTGTACAGTTCGGTATTTAATTTGTCTTTATTGATTAGTTTTCATAGCTAACATGTCACTGATATGATAAGACAAGTTTGATTTGGGTCTCAACGTGAGTCTTAATATAGGCTCCACCGTAGGGCGCGAATAAGACATGTGTAACTGCCAGACTTTGTATCTGGTTATTCCCATGGTGTAGAGGAGTCTTCACGCAGTGGATATATCTCCGTGGATCTTCATGATTTCTTAAGATTCTGTGTTAACTTTTGTGTATCATTTTACTCTTCCTAGGTTGGATACGAGCAGTTTCAATATGCCAGGCCAATAATTTATTAGACTTAATTGACCCTGATACCAACCACCTGAATGTTCTCGATCGTAATTTGAATACTGAAAAGAAACGTGAATGTTTTATGAAGATTCTTTCAACCGTTTACACTGCAATACTAACAATACCAGCACGATCTTTTCTTTGTTACACCAAAACATCAGTTCACATTTACCTAAAAGTAACATTTTTCATTAATTTATCTAATCATTAATTGGTAAATTTGAAGTCGTCAGCTTCACATGAAGCTGGCTCATAGAGGACACAAAAGATTTATTTCCATTTTAAAAAACTATTACTCACACATTCAGAACTCGTGGTAGACGTGGAGAAGCAATAAGCACCAATTTTTCTTATAAATATACCTCTAAAATTTTAGACTATTGTACTGTCATTAGGCCATACTTCTTGCCATTTAACGCAGAAGGAAAGGTTGAGAGTCTGACCGTGTAGGGTGATGCGCCTCGTCGTAGGCCACCCCGAATCCTGGGGGATCCGGCCTAGTGTCAGTATCTGTAGGATGCCATACATCGAAACACTTTTCATTGAACCCTAATCTATTCATTAACAAAGTAGATGAATATATCCAATCATGTAACAACACAAAGACAGATCTTCATTTTATGTGGATATTTTAAAAAAGATATTATGAATTCTAATGTTCAATGAACAGCCTTGCATTATTATCAGTAACATCAAAGGGTGCAGAGTGCACCACTCATCCCTCATATGAACTCACACACATACCAAAACTTAGCCAGAAGACTTCGAACACACACTATGGAGACGAGTGGGATTAGATATCGGTGCTTGTGCATGTAAGCGTGATGGCAATGGCAAACTAATGTTGACGTCGTTCGACCTAGTTTGCTGTATGCACATTTTTTCCACTAACATAGTTTCGATCTCCATATGCTATGCGTCCGTCGTCTTTAAATAATGTGGTCTAGACCAGAAACATATGAACTAGAGACCTAATGCTTGCGCTCTCTGTTTCCAGATGAGTGGTTTCGAAGATGTCGTGAATGCAGACTTATCAGATATCCAGAAAAATGTCCGAGATAACCACTCTGCACGCCACTCCTACCTTCATCAAAATGCTGTCACTCAGTAAAGTGCCAGCATTTCAAGAAGATGCAACACTGAACGCAGTAAAATGTACGCGCAACGAAGTATGACCCATGCTCGACTTGGTAATTCTACAGTGACTAACAGGAGGATCAACTGATTTCTGGCAAAAAGCTATGAAACATCATATAAACTATTTTATCCAAGACTGCGACCTTGACGAAAATGATCTTAAAATATTAGAAGCAACCATCAACACTGACCCTAACTTCTCTAGGTCTTAGTTCCTTGTACTCTGCTGATTGCTATAAAGCTTGAGAAATTCAACGATCTGGAAGAGAGTATCAACATTACTCGAATATCAACGAATTGGATCCCAAGGCTTGGGGAGTTTAAGAACAGGAAGTTGAACCTGGGTTCGTTGCAGTAACTCGTGACTTCATAGCAGTCAGCCGGGATCTCCTGACGGTATTCTATGTTTCTGAGCGACAAGTGTATGGGCGATAGTATCATAGACGAAAACAATAACTTGGTTATTTTCGACTCCTGCCCCCATCAAGTCTGCATAATTGTGCACTGACTCACTTGTCACCAGGAATGTAAGTACCAATTTGTGGGCTATCCACTTCGATGTACTTTATGTAACACCTTAATTATTAACGCATCCTTCTAACGTGCCTGTGGATGCGGATACATGTGAGATCTTGAAGGCCGAATATCCCGAAAGAGGGGTGGCCGACGGTAGGATGCGCCACGCATCCCTCATATCAACTCACGCACAAACCAAGACTTAGACAGAAGACTTTGAACTGTAGCTGGATCCTGATTGCAGGATACTGATTGAAGATACACCGTGCAAGATACAGACACGAGGTACCAGCAAGCCTCGTCCGCTCTGAAGAAACCGCTGAGCTGGTGACCATTGTTTGAACTAACAGCGACATACCTTCGGACAGGCTGGCGCCTGTGCTGAGAGACTGCGAACTCAGCGCTTTGGGGGAGGAAAAACAGAACGGATTGTCCACAAGCGTCGCGCCGTAGTCTGAAGGCCTTAGGTCTCTATATATCATGAATAGAAATGCTCTCGATTGAGTCGGGTGTGATAACTAGGCACGGTCGTAAGGCTGGCAGTAAGCTGTGTTGTTATGTGCGAATAGGCCAGCGATCCCTTAGCAACAGGTCATCGGGGTTGAGCTGCAGAGATGTTAAGGGTACGATGAGAGCTCGTGACGCCTGGTCACCACCTGAAAGGTAGAATGTTGGCCCTAAGCCTATTTGTTACTTGAAGAGTTTGTTAGCTGGTGCAACTGCAACGTTGGCTAGAGGAGTGGTCACCGGCCTGTTCCCGGCCAGTGGTGGGCGATGAAGTCACGATTATGGACTATATAAGACATAGTCACCAAGTAGCCAGGCTTATTTGACATCTCGGCTAGAACGTGAAACATCATAGTGAAGGCGTCCGTAGTTCGTTGTTGCCAAGGTCGGCCTCCGTTGCAAGTTCCTCATCAAAGCCATAGTAGCTAGCAAATTCTCCAAGTGTAACAGCATCATAGTCCATTAGCAAGGAATATGGACCATTAAATCAACAGACGGTTCTTGTGTCCGACTAGTTAGTCGACGAGCTCCTAGTGCTAGCAAATTCTCCAAGTGTAACAGCATCATAGTTCACAAGCTAGGAACATGGATCATTTGAGTTTGCAGACAGTTCTAGAGTTTTCAGTGTCGACGAGCTCCGGAAAGCATTCTGCTGACTCCAAACGTGCCTCGCCGGGTCCAAGGGAGTTTCCTTCATCGTCTACGAGGACCCAGAGCCAAGGGTCACGAACTCCCGGTGAGAGTATTTTTTTTCTACGTCTACGAGGGGTAAAAGATGTTATAATACCCGGTCAGTGGTTAAAAAATGGTTAACGACAGTTTGAAATTCATCAAGGCGTTTTTCTTGTCTTTGGAGTCCTTTTCATTACGCACGTGTGTGCATATTTACCGTTTGTGGTGCGTGACTCACGCCTTATTATTAGGATAGACTTATTCATCTACTACTAGCGGCGGTATCAATATTAGGCATACGTGCCTGTGTTTTTGAGGGTGCTATTTGATTATTGGTGTGCATTCTACATCTAAGAGGCGGTGTTTATATTGGGGCTACGTGCCTGTGTTTTACTGTGTGTTACTAATTTCCATTGTGGTTCGGTGCGTGCGTCATATGTTCGGTGCATTTTATTTTATAGAGTTGGTATATGTTATAGCGGTGGTCCCCGTGCGCCGGGGTACATATTATAAGTAGGCTGTGTCATATGTTCGGGTGGAGGGTCCGTCTCGTCAGTTCCGGGCTTCTTTATATTTAACAAATTAAAGCTATGTAATAGACGTTCAGTGGCGTTTCAATTTCCACACATAGAATTGCAGGGTTGTATGGAGATTCACACAAATATCATTTCCTGACACTCCAGAGAGAGTAACGGGTGAGTGTCATTTTGGAAAAAACCTTAGACCTCATACTGGGTCGGGCGAGCTCACAAGCCGTCGGTCATTAATAAAATCGTGGTTGGCAGTGGTTGCCTTAAATAATTATTATTGAGCTGGGCGGCCACAGAACACACACCATGGGTTAGGAGTGAGGTTTGATATCGGTGCATGTGCATGTAATCATGATTACATTAGCCAACTAATGGGGACAGAGTTTTACCTAGATAGACCTAGTTTGCTTCAAAGCCCGTCGTCTTTGAATAATGTGGTCTACATGACACACGAACTCAGGCTTAATGCCTGCTCTAAACATTGCCTGATGAGTGCTTACGAAGATGTTGTGGATGGAGACTCATCAGATACGCACTGATTTTGGGAAGGAAAAGTCTGACAACCACTATGCACGACACTCCTACCTTCATTAAAATGCAGTTTATATGGGACAGTGTCTACAATATGACAGTCAGAACAATGAGAGCAATTCAAGAAGATGCAACACTGATCGCAGTAAAATGAGCACGTAACGAAATATTACCACTTCCCGACTTAGTAATTGCTACCGTGACGGAAATGAGATAAACTATTTTCTGACAGAAGACTAAGCCATCGCATATACTATTTTATCCAAGACTGCAACCTTGACTGAACTGATCATAAAATATTACAAGCAACCATCAACACTTTGACCCTAACTTCTCTGGGTCTTATTTCCCTGCCCCCGGTTGACAGCTATAAAGCTTGGGAAGTGCTCTTCTACGACGAAACACTGATAATGGACGCAAAGTTTAACAATCTGGAAGAGAACATCAACATTCCTCGAATATTAACGAATTGGACGCAGAGGTTCAGGGAAATTAATAACATGATATCGAGCCTTGGTACGTTGCAGCAACTCGTGTTAGGATCTCCTGACGGTACAAAATGTTTTACGTGTATGAGTAGTTAATAGGGATGCAAGAATGGCAATGGAAAAGGGAT
This sequence comes from Gammarus roeselii, assembly GCA_016164225.1. Lineage (NCBI taxonomy): Eukaryota > Metazoa > Arthropoda > Malacostraca > Amphipoda > Gammaridae > Gammarus > Gammarus roeselii. The sequence continues at coordinate 1,352 of SDVV010016789.1, read as the reverse complement.
GCAAGAATGGCAATGGAAAAGGGATGCAAGAATGGCAATGGAAAAGGGATGCAAGAATGGCACTGGAAAAGTGGCGCAAAAATGGCACTGGAAAAGTGGCGCAAAAGTCGCCCTGTGAAGGAATTAGATAGGTAATAATTAGTGACTATGTATGATTTGTGAAGGAATTAGATATAGGATAATTAGATCTTTGAACCTTTTATCGAATGTATTGGTAAGGATGTATATTATTTGTTAGTGACTCACGCGTTGTATTTCTCGGACATTGTAGTTACATGTTAAGGCAAATTGATCCAGATAGTTACTGTTACTTCATAGAGATACCATGAACGGAGGTTTTTCGTGACTCGACCGAATATGCTTATAGTGAAGGAATTAGATAGATGATAATTAGGATGTATGTTAGTTGTTAGTGACTCAGTCGCTGTATTTCTCAGACATTGTAGTTATATGTTAAGACAAATTTATCAAGTTAGTTACTGATGGTACATAGAGATACCATGAACACATTTTTTGTGAGTCGGCCGATGTATGTTAGGATGTATGTTATTTGTTTATGTGACCGACTTAGTCGCTGTATTTCCCGGACATTGTAGTTATGTTTATTTTCTTCTATTCTGGTCAAGTGAGGTATTGTTGATACATAGAGACTGCCCGTGACGGAGTGAAGAGGGGAGTCAGTTGCGTGAGATAGGGAGGCTACATAAAAAACAGCCCTGGAGATAAGGGCTCCATATACACTTTTTGTGAAGGAAAAAGGTAGTTTGTAACCACAGAGACAATTACTCAAGTGAGTTTCAATGTAGGCATGACAGTTAGCGACTTTTTATCTCTGGATGTATGGTCACACAAAGATATTTTTCACGAGAAATATAGGCCTCTCGGGGAATTTCCGTTACCTTACGATATCTTTCAGTTTCCTTACGCTGTTTCAGCTTGCATTGGTTACGTACGGTTTACTAGGATTGTTATTGAATGACTCATTTGAATAGAAATTTTTACTGCTCTCACCTAAATTGTTATGATAATCGAAGTACTCGTGCAAGAAATAAGTTGCACGATTGATTAAATCCATTCGCTTTGTCTCATCTAACGCCGTTCAGAGATTTATCACTAGTCAATGTTAAGAACAAAATAGATTCGATCACGTAATTTTTTTTCAGATGAATTTTTCTATAGACAATGAAACAAGATTTATTAATACATATATCTAAGAATTAAATACACATTTGGGGATTACATGCACATTGTTTATTAAGAGTATAATACAGGTGGATATATATATATATATTTATAGTTATTTACATAGGTTCATTTACATTGTTTTCATGGGTCACTTTCAATGGGTATTT
>SDVV010016788.1:0-14149 GCA_016164225.1 Gammarus roeselii | reverse complement strand
TTGTTTTCCGATGAGAGTTGTTCGCAGACGTCAGTAGCTGTTCAAGTTCTCGGAAGAGACTTGTTTTCCGATGAGAGTTGTTCGCAGACGTCAGTAGCAGTTCAAGTTCTCAGAAGAGACTTGTTTTCCGATGAGAGTTGTTCGCAGACGTCAGTAGCTGTTCAAGTTCTCGGAAGAGACTTGTTTTCCGATGAGAGTTGTTCGGATGCACTCCCTACGATTACCCTTGACAATTGTAGTCCTCACGATAATAATTGACCGTGTTTATCTTTTGGCAGTAACAGATCATCATATTCAGCGATTGTATACTACAATTCATTGTGTTCAACAACTGTAGATTACAGTTTAACATATTCAGCTACTGTCGATTGATTATTATTTATCGTCTTCAACTGCTGTTGATTAATCATGATTCATCATGTTCAACTACTGCCGATTATGATTCTTCGTGTTCAACTTCTGTCGATTACAGTTTATCAAGTTGAGCTACCGTCGACCGAGTTCAACGACTGTCATTACGAGTTATCGTGTTCAACTACTGTTGGTTACAGTTCATCATGTTCAACTACTGTTGGCTACAGTTCATAATGTTCAACTACTGTTTGTTACAGTTCATCATGTTCAACTACTGTTGGTTGCAGTTGATAATGTTCAACTACTCTTGGTTACAGTTCATCATGTTCAACTAATGTTGGTTACAGTTCATCATGTTCAACTACTGTTGGTTACAGTTCATCATGTTCAACTACTGTTGGTTACAGTTCATCTGCTCAACTACTGTTGGTTACAGTTCATCTTGTTCAACTACTGTTGGTTACAGTTCATCATGTTCAACTACTGTTGGTTACAGTTCATCATGTTCAACTACTGTTGGTTACAGTTCATCTTGATCAACTACTGTTGGTTACCGTTCATCATGATCAACTACTGTACTATGTTATGAACATTGTGATGTGTCATGTGACATTCATTACGATTATATTTGTCTGTGCCTGCACAATTGTAACTGGTGTACAATTGATCATGTTGTTCACTAGTACATTATATAATATTGCATCGCATTGTGGATATAATTTGCCATCTCAACACAGTCGATCAACTCATGGCCACTGGATTTGATCATGTTTCGCCAATGGTATTTAATTGGTCATGCCCACCCCCTTGCAGTCCCAATTAATCATGTCCCCCTCTTGGCGTAAAATTGATCATGTCCAAACCCACTGCAGCATGGATCGCAATATATCGCTGGGTGTCCTGGTTTCAATTCGCCGTTCTTAATATCGTGTTTCTTTCATTGTTCTATACGGAATTTTTTATTTCCCAGAAGCGCAATATGCTCTCTGCTCGGTAATAGATACAACCACAGTTTTTTCGTCAATATCCAGTAACTGTTCTGCTTGTTCTACGTGTTGTCCTGCTGTAATGTTTCCGGTCTGTTTTAATCTCTCCCTGTGGTTCGTCAACGGATCATTTTTTTATTATATTAATATAGTGCAGAAAAAAAGCTCCCGCAACTGGGTTAAAGATGCCTAGCGGCGGATGTGAAGAATCCCAACTTTTTTGCTTCGAAAAATGTTCCATGAATTGATCGCGATGAGTACACTCAAGAACTTTCTTCGCTTTTGACTGTTGTTAAAATAAACCATAAAACATTATATATAATACGATAAATTTCCTCGGTCAAGCGCGGCCTTGACACTGATAAAAATTTACCCTTACGATGATATGATATGTTAAGGTTTAAAACTAAGGGAATTTAGATCGACACTAGCATTTTATATCCTCGCTTATATGAACGAAAAAAATGGATGGTGAGTGGGTATGAGGAAGATAAGGTTGGAAAAATAGTTCATTATATCGTACAGAAGTAGATGAGAACGTTATTATTGCTTTGTTTCATTATTTAGTCATTCTTTGACTAGCTTCCATCTTTTTGGCAACATCTAAATGCTGAGGCAGATTTAAATAGCAAACTCGGTTAATGGTTTGCTGTAACAGTTCATAAACTCGGTTAATGGTTTGCTGTAACAGTTCATAAACTCGGTTAATGGTTTGCTGTAACAGATCATAAACTCGGTTAATGGTTTGCTGTAACAGTTCATAAACTCGGTTAATGGTTTGCTGTAGCAGTTCATAAACTTGGTTAATGGTTTGCTGTAGCAGTTCATAAACTTGGTTAGTGGTTTACTGTAACAGTTCATAAACTCGGTTAATGGTTTGCTGTAGATTATTTTGAAATAGAAGTACCTCCGTATAAACAAGTTCAACAATATCATCCTGCGGTGTTTTAAGGGCAATTTGTGTCGATAGACTAAAGGAGTACCAATACAATTTCAAAGGGAAGAATACAAGTCTGTCAATGTACACTGGAATGATCGAACACAATTTGCCAGGCTTGACAAACTCTGCCGGCTAGCGCCTCAGCTCAGAAAATCATGTTTTTCCAAACCCATGTTTTCTAGATCAATCGCACCGGCAAAAATTGTATACACTCAAAGCGTCTCAGCTCAAAAAATCATGTTTTTCGTAACCCTTGTTTTCTAGATCATTCGCACCAGCAAAAATTGTATTCACTCAAAACGCCTCAGCCCAGAAAATCATGTTTTTTCCAAATCCATGCTTTTTAAATCCACCGCACAGGCAAAAATTGTATCCACTCAAAGCGTCTCAGGCCAGAAAATCTTATTTTTCCTAAAACAAGTTTTCTAGATCAATCGCACCAGCAAAAGTTGTATCCAGTCAAAGCGTCTCAGCCCAGAATACCATGTTGTTTCTAACCCTTGTTTTCTAGATCATTCGCACTGGCAAAAAATGTATCCACTCAAAGCGTCTCAGCCCAGAAAATCATGTTGTTCCTAAGACTAGTTTTTTAGATCAATTGCACCAGCAAAAATTGTTTCCCATCATTAATCAACTTGAATATTCTGCTCATCGATTTTTTTTATTACTGTCAATACAGAAGTTCAAAATACTGGTCATCCATTGTCCATGCCTGCTCATTACTCACAGAGGGTAAATATGGTGTGAAACATTTAGTAAAATACAAGTGTACACTATTATTTTATTCGACCAAAATTAAAATACACCACCCCACTTCCATTGTTTTGAATTAAACGATCTATAAATGTCTTTGTTAGGTGAAATGTATTTGCTAAACTGATGTAAATTGTATGCATACCGCGCCCTACGTGCATTGTATGCACACCGCGCACTACGTGCATTGTATGCACACCGCGCCCTACGTGCATTGTATGCTCACCGCGCACTACGTGCATTGTATGCACACCGCGCACTACGTGCATTGTATGCACACCGCGCACTACGTGCATTGTATGCACACCGCGCCCTACGTGCATTGTATGCACATCGCGCACTACGTGCATTGTATGCACACCGCGCCCTACGTGCATTGTATGCACACCGCGCACTACGTGCATTGTATGCACACCGCGCCCTACGTGCATTGTATGCACACCGCGCACTACGTGCATTGTATGCACACCGCGCAATACGTGCATTGTATGCACACCGCGCACTATGTGCACTTAGAACAGTATATCTACGTTGGGGTCGACAATCACGGACAAGTAGAATTCCGAAATGATGTTACCAGGTTGAAGAATTTGATGCGTTAGTGGCAATAATATCAATGTGAGGATATGAACAATCTCGCACGAAAGTCAAACAGCATCTGCATATCACATGCGGAGAAGACTCGCAATGGTCGGTATTGGGGTCCAAAGTAACACCAAGTTGGAAAATACGTTTCAATATGAGACCCAAAACATTTATAAATCAAACTAACTAACCCAATCCACTACACATACCTTGCTAACTCAGATAATATTTTCAATCGAAATATTTTCATTAAAAAAATGGCCCAGCTTTTCCCAGCTTTTCCTCTAGGATCAGTCAATAACATGGCCTAATATTCCAACAGCTGATCTTGGTTCAATAACATGGCATAATATTCCAACAGCTGATCCTGATCTCGAACAAGACTGTTCCTAGTCAGCAGGAGCAACAGAGAAGATCAGTAGTAATTTCCATAAAATTTATAATATCCGAATCCAAAGGCGTCGAAAATCGCAGTCAATGAGATTTCAAAAATGAGTACCGTTTTTCAGAGTGGAGCAGAATTCCAGTCAACATGAGATTTTAAGAGTATTTCTACGAAATGGACCCCTCATTTTGGTGGATGAATCTTCTCGACAAGATTACTGTGCTTGCATTCTTTTTGCAGTAACAAGCGTTTTAACATCAATCCATTTACATTTTCTCTGGAAATCGGGGATGTTTTCATTTGCAAGAAGACATACAACCTGTAAATTAAATCTTACGAACAAATATATCTCATCGAACACACGAATACAGCAATCTCTTGAAACATATACACATTTTGGTGGACTTCATCTCCTCAAACAGAAAATGAATAATCAGCTTGAATAAAATATGCAGTGATATTTGATATATTTACATTGTAGTGATTTTTTTAGTTAAAAAAAAAAATGAAAGAATCAAGACATATTTACACTTAGTCCCACATCATAATGCGTTCAGTGATCACAGCGCCTCTTCTACGAGCTGACACAAATAATAAGCTGTCTTAACTGGACGTTGAAAAGTAACGAAGCAGATTGGGTTTTACAACACCACAGTCAAGAGGGAAACAGAAACGTCTAGGCAGTATCAAATGTATCAAGTGAAGGGATATCACTCACTATGAAAACATATTTTACCCCAATACAATTCCCTCAGCGCCAGGCAAAGTCAGACATAATTATGGGCTCTTCATATTTGCGGAACTTCTTTTTCCTGTAAGCCAGGTTGATTTGTTATCCGGCTGACTGCTTGATTCATTATTTTTCTTTGGAATGAAACAATTGAACCTCCCCCATGATTACGTTACTGAAGCTACGAATCGTCGGAATCCTTCCTTCCCCCTTTGATTACTTCCAGTCGTGCGAGTTGTTGGCAATAATGGCCCCGGTAACGAGGATACTTTGAAGAGGGGATTGGTAACCAAATCAAATCAAAATAACGTCCGCAAAAAAAACTTTTTACAATTGTAAAGGACCTGCCCAAGCGGAATATATTCATTGTATTGAATAATGAGAAGACAAGAGCTGATGGGCAGCCCCAAACCGCTTCATTGCCCCAACTATAAAGCGGGCCAGAGCTTTTGACTGCTGTATTGCCTTGCCAGTGAAGTGTGCCGCTTCTATTTACCGTTGCGTTGACTTAACAGAGAAGCGTGTCGCTGCCCACGACAGCTTCAGTACCTCAATAGAGATGTGTGCCGTTGCCCTCGACCGCATGATTGCCCAAACAGTTAGGCGTTATGTCGCCCTCTATCGCCTAATTGCTACAAAATTGAAAAAAAAGCGGCCGCTCTTGACCGCTCCACTGACCCACAGTGAAGCGTTCCGTCGGCAGCGTTCGAATCATTGCCTAAACAGTAAAGCGTCTTAACGCCCCGGATCACTTCATTGACCCATAAACGAAATGTGCAGTTACCCTCATCGGCGTACTTGCCCCAACAGTGAAGCCTATCGACAACTTCAATTCCTTGATAACCCCTGCATTGAAACGAACCGCTTCATTGCCCCAACAGTGAAGTTTTCCGTCGCCCTTGACCGCACTATTGCTCTGGCAGTGAAGCGTGCCACCGCTCTATACAGCTTCATTTCTTCAAGGGTGAAGCGTGCCATCACCCACAACCGGGACGCGAACCTAATATTGAAGCGAGCCGCAACCCTCGACGCTACATGATTATCCAAACAGTTGAGGGAGCTGCCGCCGCCTATAACTACTTCATTGCCCAAAAAGTGAAATGTGCTGCTGCTCACAACCTTATCATTACCTAGCAGTAAAGCGTACCGATACTGTCTTCTTGCAACAATGTGTGCTGCTTACAACAATGAAGTGTGCTGCTGCCCTCCCCCGCTTCATTGCTCTAACAGTGAAGCATACCGCCGCCTATTTCCACATCTTTGCCTTCATAGTGAAGCGTGTCGGAGCCCTCAACCGCTTCATGGCTTCAACAGTAAAGTTCAGCCGCTACTCTTATCCGCTTCATTGCCCCAGCAGTGAAGTGTGCTGTAAATTCTTTTTTTTATTGACCTATCAGCTAAGCATGCTGTGGCACTCGATCACTGCATAACTTCTACAGTGACGCGTGTGGCTACCTTCAATCGCTTCATCGACCCAAAAGTGAAGAGTGCTCCTTACTTAACAGTTCCATTGCCCAAACATTGAAGCGAGCGTCACCCAAAACCACATAAATACCCCTTTATTGACCCAACAGTTAAACGTGACGCTGCTTGCCAGCGATCGCTTTATTTCTGCATCAGCAAGGCCTTCCACCGCTTTCGATCGCTTCATTGCCCAAGCAAAGAAGACTGCCGCCGCCCTCAAACAAATAATTTTTCCAACAGTTAACTATACCACTTTCGGCATGTTTACCTACCCACGATGGCTTTCTTGGTCCGGCAGTGCTACTGCCCTCGACCGCTTCATTGCTACAACAATGAAGCGGTCCAGCAGTGCCACTGCCCTCGACCGCTTCATTGCTACAACAATGAAGCGGTCCAGCAGTGCCACTGCCCTCGACCGCTTCATCGCTACAACAATGAAGCGGTCCAGCAGTGCCACTGCCCTCGGCCGCTTCATTGCTACAACAATGAAGCGGTCCAGCAGTGCCACTGCCCTTGACCGCTTCATTGCTACAACAATGAAGCGGTCCAGCAGTGCCACTGCCCTCGACCGCTACATTGCTACAACAATGAAGCAGTCCAGCAGTGCCACTGCCCTCGGCCGCTTCATTGCTACAACAATGAAGCGGTCCAGCAGTGCCACTGCCCTCGACCGCTTCATTGCTACAACAATGAAGCGTGCTGCGTTCTCGAACGCATCATAGATCCAACAGTAAAGCATGCCACAGCCATCAATCATTTAATTGCCTCTATCCTGAGGAGTGCCGGCGCTTTTGACTCTATACTGAAGCGTGCCAGCACTCTCGCCTCTATACGGAAGCGTACCGGCACTCTCGCCTCTTTACTGAAGCGTGTCGGCACTCTTGCCTCTATACGGAAGCCTGCCGACACTTTCGCCTCGATTCTGAAGCCTGTTGGCACTCTTGCCTCTATACTGAAGCGTGCCGACACTCTTGCCCCTATACTGAAGAACGCCAGCACTCTTGCCTCTATACGGAAACGTGCTGGCACTCTCGCCTCTATACTGAAGCGTGCCGGCACTCTTGCCTCCATACTGAAGCGTTCCGGCACTCTCACCTATAAACTGAAGCGTACCGGTACTCTTGCCTCTATACTGAAGCGTGACGGCACCCTCGCCTCTATACTGAAGTATGCAAGCACTCTCGTCTCTACACTGAAGCGTGCCGGCATCTTGCTTCTATACTGAAGCGTGCCGGCACTCTCGCCTCTATACTGAAGCGTGCCGGCACTCTTGCCTCTATACTGAAGCTGCCGGCACTCTCGCCTCAATACTGAAGTGTGCCGGCACTTTTGCCTCTACACTAAAGCGTTCTGTCACTCTCGCCTCGATACTGAAGCGTGCCGGCACTCTCGCCTCTATTCTGAAGCTTGCCGGCACTCTCGCCTCTATACTGGAGCGTGCCGGCACTCTCGCCTCTATACTGAAGCGTGCCGGCACTCTTGCCTCTATACTGAAGCTGCCGGCACTCTCGCCTCAATACTGAAGCGTGCCGGCACTTTTGCCTCTACACTAAAGCGTTCTGTCACTCTCGCCTCGATACTGAAGCGTGCCGGCACTCTCGTCTCTATACTGAAGCGTGCCGGCACTCTCGTCTCTATACTGAAGCGTGCCGGCACTCTCGTCTCTATACTAAAGCGTGCCGACACTCTCGCCTCTATACTGCAGTGTGCCGGCACCCTCGCCTCTATACTGAAGCGTGCCGGCACTCTCGCCTCTATTCTGGAGCGTGCCGGTAAACTTGCCTCTATACTGCAGCATGCTGGCACTCTTGCCTCTATATTGAAGCGTGCCGGCACTTTCGCCTCTATACTGAAGCGTGCCGGCACTCTCGCCTCTATAATGAAGCGTGCCGGCACTCTCGCCTCTATTCTGAAGCTTGCCGGCACTCTCACCTCTGTACTGAAGCGTGCCGGCACTCTCGCCTCTATACTGAAGCGTGCCGGCACTCTTGACCACTTTTTAGGCCTTAAAGTGAGCCCCATCACTAAGCAACCCGTTGCCTGGGAGACTACTTGTTTACAAGCAGCCTCCTTGGGGGGGGGGGGGTGGTGATACATTTCAAAACACTCCATCATATACAGGTTTTAGGGGCACATAAAGATGTCTCTACAGCTATTGAATGCAGACTATTTGTTTTGTATCTACTGTAACAAGACATTTTATGAAACAGGATTTTTTTTAGCCGGATTCGAAGTCAATGCTGGTTTACTTTGATATAGATTTTTTAAAAGTCGTGGGATCTGAACGATGATGTAGTCGAGGCTTTTTGACTATGAACATGAATTGGGTTAGCTAACTTTCCGTGGAGTAGACCGATTCATTGAAATGGTATTGCGCTGATACCTTATCTCAGTACTGTATCATTCGATCTAGATCCAAGTCTGCATTGCGCCAATCCACCCACGGGTGGTGAGTAAGGCCATGATATCTTAATAGCGTTGCAGCTTCATAGCACAGTTTAGAATTTTTGACCGAAAGCCGTAGAAAATGGTACCGGAGACGAGATTTTATGGTTTAACACTCGCATGTTCTTCAGATTCTGTTTTCAGAAAATAATACTTCCAAAAGCAATTGATGGTGTATTGCTATTCGTAGTAATGTCGATAGTTTTATATAAATAATCACGTGTTGTTTTTTTGCATTCCTTTTTCACAGCTATTAATCTTCCTCGCTTCGTATTCTTTTTCTTAACGGTAATCAAGGCAAACAGAACCGTTTCTGGAGGTGATGCTCAAATTTTATTTTTCCAGGCCATATGAACAACATGCTCATTGTATGAAAATGATATTTTTCACAAACTCTTGAAATGTGTTTATTTGGATAGTCAAAAAATCCAAATAGGATTTTAATGTGCACAAATAAATTTTCCACTGATTTATTGGAAAATGTATCCTTTTACGTCTTTCATTTCCACAAGCCTTGCCATCATTTATGGAACAAAACCTCAACATGTATTGTGTCCAACGAATATTTCCCAAGCCATGTAACCGGCAAAGCCTTCAAAATTGAAACATCCTACAAGGTAACCTCATTCTTTCATTTCAAGACGACTTATATTGTTGTGTATTTAAAAAAATAGGCTCCTAATTTTGACCCTGAAAGACTTCTTGGTTCTTGAGGGTATCCATCATAGGCCTCCACAGCTTTCGCATCTAACAAAGCATCCGCTACCTTGGTATCTTGAACGACTGAGCTGTTTTTGTTTTCTTTAAAGGCCTTGATAACAACGAAAACATTGAAACCTGATTTTCACCAGAAGGACTACACGACCTTTAGGTTGACCAGAGACCTTTCGGCTAGGATGAGGATGACGTTGTTTTTTATCCGAATAGAGTCAATATATTTTCTGAGCTATTCTCAGTGGAAGCGGGAATTAAAGGTACACTTTGTTCAAATTGTCTTGTACTATTTAGAGATATGTGATAGTGATCATTTTCTTTGCATGAACAAAAAAAGGTTTAATGTGCTCAACAGGGGCCCTAGTCTACCGACACAGACAGCATATGAAAAGCAAATTGTTTTACGCTAATATTTATCTAAATTTTTGCGTTTGATATTTTATTGATCATCTAAAGTCTGTTGTTTTTTCTCGTTGTTAGTGTCAGTGCACAAGATCCTTCATTGTGTTCGCAAGAAGATCGGATTATTCTTATTTGCATTGTGTAACGTAGGAGAACATTTCCCGAAGGTTCGGTCGCCCGACATCCATCTTTCAAGCAACATCATTAGCTAATAGGAAGACGGAACGTGGGCTGGCGGAGGCAAGATCGGAGGATTTTAACGGCAAAAAGATCTTCTGAGACCCGTTCCAGTCTCACTATTCGCCGATGCATCTATAATTATTACCACGCATTTTCACCGTCTGCTCTTGAACATGACATACTGCCGTCGGACGTGGGTTATCAGTGCCTGGTGACGACAGACTTGCTTCCCAGACCAGCAGTGCCTGGTGACGACAGGCTTGCTTCCCCGACCAGCAGTGCGTGGTGACGGCGGACTTGCTTCTCCGACCAGCAGTGCCTGGTGACGGCAGACTTGCTTCCCCGACCAGCAGTGCCTGGTGACGGCAGACTTTTTCCCCGACCAGCAGTGCCTGGTGACGACAGACTTGCTTCCCCGACCAGCAGTGCCTGGTGACGGCAGACTTGCTTTCCCGACCAGCAGTGCCTGGTGACGGCAGACTTGCTTCCCCGACCAGCAGTGCCTGGTGACGGCAGACTTGCTTCCCCGACCAGCAGTGCGTGGTGACGGCGGACTTGCTTCCCCTACCAGCAGTGCCTGGTGACGGCAGACTTACTTCTCCGACCAGCAGTGCCTGGTGACGGCAGACTTGCTTCCCCGACCAGCAGTGCCTGGTGACGGCAGACTTGCTACCCGGGCAGCAGTGCCTGGTGACGGCAGACTTGCTACCCGGCCAGCAGTGCCCGGTGACGGCAGACTTGCTACCCGGCCAGCAGTGCCCGGTGACGGCAGACTTGCTTCCCCGGCCAGATGTGCCTGTTGATAGCAGGCTTGCTTCTTGCGTATGGTTGATTGAGCGGCAAATAAGTGACGGTCGGGACAAATTGGCAAGCCCAATATGCTACTCTCTGTAGCCCCCCTCTCTCTGTAGGCCCTCTCTCTCTGTAGGCCTCTCTCTCTGAAGTCCTACAAGTCCAATATGCTACTCTCTGTAGCATCCCTCTCTCTGTAGGCCCCTCTCTAGGAAATCCTACAAGTCCAATATGCTACTCTCTGTAGCCCCCCTCTCTCTGTAGTCCTACAAGTCCAATATGCTACTCTCTGTAGCCCCCTCTCTCTGTAGCCCCCTTTCTCTGTAGGCCCCATCTCTCTGAAGTCCTACAAGTCCCATATGCTACTCTCTGTAGCCCCCCTCTTTCTGTGGCCCCCTCTCTCTGAAGTCCTACGTGTCCAATATGATACTCTCTGTAGCCCCCCTCTCTCTGTAGGCCCCCTCTCTTTGAAGTCCTACAAGTCCAATATGCTACTCTCTGTAGCCCCCTTCTCTCTGTAGGCCCCCTCTCTCCGTAGTCCTACAAGTCCAATATGCCACTCTGTGTAGCCCCTCTCTGTAGTCTCTCTCTGTAAGCCTATCATATAGTCAAGCAGATCCCAGCCTTGGTGGAACCTAAAATTTGAATGATTCTCTGGCAGAATAATTTTTTACTCCCAAAATATGGATTCCGTTCTAGCAGGAATCCGTTCAAAGGACCATAAACGTAACTGATCACACATCCTTTAACATTACGAGACATAAACTGACTGATCACACATCTTCTAACAATACGAGTCATAAACTGACTGATCACACATCCTCTAACATGACGAACCATATACTGACTGATCACACATCCTCTAACATAACGAGCCATAAGCTGACTGATCACACATCCTTTAACATTACGAGACATAAACTGACTGATCACACATCTTCTAACAATACGAGTCATAAACTGACTGATCACACATCCTCTGACATGACGAACCATATACTGACTGATCACACATCCTCTAACATAACGAGCCATAAGCTGACTGATCACACATCCTCTAACATTACGAGCCATAAGCTGACTGATCGCACATCCTCTAACATTACGAGATATAAGCTGACTGTTCACATAGTCGTTAACTACACGAGCCATAAACTGACTAATCACACATCCTCTAACAATACGAGTCATAAACTGACTGATCACACATCCTCTAACATTACGAGCCATAAGCTGACTGATCACACATCCTTTAACATTACGAGACATAAACTGACTGATCACACATCTTCTAACAATACAAGTCATAAACTGACTGATCACACATCCTCTGACATGACGAACCATATACTGACTGATCACACATCCTCTAACATAACGAGCCATAAGCTGACTGATCACACATCCTTTAACATTACGAGACATACATTGACTGATCACACATCTTCTAACAATACGAGTCATAAACTGACTGATCACACATCCTCTAACATCACGAGCCCTAAACTGACTTATCACACATCCTCTAACATTACAAGCTAGAAACTGACTGATCACACATCCTCTAACATTACGAGTCATGAACAGACTGATCACACATCTTCTAACAATACGAGCCCTAAACTGACTTATCACACATCCTCTAACATTACTAGCCATAAGCTGACTGATCGCACATCCTCTAACATTACGAGATATAAGCTGACTGTTCACATAGTCGTTAACTACACGAGCCATAAACTGACTAATCACACATCCTCTAACATGACGAACCATATACTGACTAATCACACATCCTCTAACATTACGAGCCATAAGCTGACTGATCGCACATCCCCTAACATTACGAGCCATAAGCTGACTGATCGCACATCCTCTAACATTACGAGATATAAGCTGACTGTTCACACAGTCGTTAACTACACGAGCCATAAACTGACTAATCACACATCCTCTAACAATATGAGTCATAAACTGACTAATCACACATCCTCTAACATTACGAGCCATAAGCTGACTGATCACACATCCTTTAACATTACGAGACATAAACTGACTGATCACACATCCTCTAACGTAACGAGCCATAAACTGACTTATCACACATCCCCAAACGTTACGAACCATAAACTGACTGAACACAAATCCTATAACATTACGAGCCATAAACTGGCTGATCACACATCCTCTAACGTTACGAGCCATAAACTGGCTGATCACACATCCTCTAACGTTACGAGCCATAAACTGACTGATCACACACCCTCTAACATTATCAGCCATAAACTGACTGATCACCCATCCTCTAACGTAACGAGCCATAAACTGACTTATCACACATCCACAAACGTTACGAACCATAAACAACCTGATGACAAATCCTATAACATTACGAGCCATAAACTGACTGATCACACATCCTCTAACGTTACGAGCCATAAACTGACTGATCACACATCCTCTAACGTTACGAGCCATAAGCTGACTGATACCACATCCTTAAACAACTTTGCTCCGATTCATTGGCCGCCTGGAAACGATTGTGAAAGGCAGCTCCATCGGGGTTCACTCGAACAGAAAAATAACGCACATCTTTTTGTTTCAGTTGAAGTTTTCTTCGCCCCACCTGCTAGCAGAAGAATTTTTTGAAACAATTTCTTCGTTGGCGCGCAATTTGGACCTTTAATTGCGGGCTGCTGAAATGCTTTTAGCAGACGGTAGGACGGGGAAAGAATTATATACGAGGCAGGAAAGAAACAGCCGGTCGATTACTTTGAAGTCCAGGATTATAAAGCAGGATCATTCACATGCATTGATAAAATGCAGTGTGATTTTTTTCTTGTTCGGTGTTAAGTTTTAGGTTATCACAGTTAAATGGCTTTACAGTTGGTGATTGTATTGAGGAGTCGCGTGTTGTTAGACTTTCGTAATTATTTATATACATTGAGGGTCATATTTATCTTGACTCAACAAAGCTCCTATCTCTTCAATCCATCAATCAAGCTCTTCCGCTCTCTTTCTGTCATGGTTCATGCCCTCCACTGTGGTTCATGTCCTCTACAATAATTCATGTCCCTTACCATAGTTCAAACCCTCTACCATGGCTCATGCTTGCTACCACTGTTCAAACCCTCTACCATGGTTCATGCTCGCTACCACTGTTCAAACCCTCTGCCATGGTTCATGCTCGCTACCATAGTTCAAACCCTCTACCATGGTTCATGCTCGCTACTACTGTTCAAACCCTCTACCATGGTTCATGCTCGCTACCACTGTTCAAATGCTCTACCATGGTTCATGCTCGCTACCACTGTTCAAACCCTCTACCATGGTTCATGCTCGCTACCACTGTTCAAACCCTCTACCATGGTTCATGCTCGCTACCACTGTTCAAACCCTCTACCATGGTTCATGCTCGC
>SDVV010016787.1:0-14149 GCA_016164225.1 Gammarus roeselii | reverse complement strand
GCTACCCATGGCGACACTACTGGTGGCAAAGACCGGCTACCCATGGCGACACTACTGGTGGCAAAGACCGGCTACCCATGACGACACTACTGGTGGCAAACACCGGCTACCCATGGCGACACTACTGGGGGCAAAGACCGGCTACCCATGACGACACTACTAGTGAGGAAGAGCGGCTACCCATGGCGACACTACTGGCGAGGAAGAGCGGCCACCCATAGCGACACTACTGGTGAGGAAGAGCGGCTACCCATGGCGACACTACTGGCGAGGAAGAGCGGCCACCCATGACGACACTACTGGTGGCAAAGACTGGCTACCCATGACGACACTACTGGTGGCAGAGACCAGCTACCCATGGCGACACTACTGGTGGCAAAGACCGGCTACCCATGACGACACTACTGGTGGCAAAGACCGGCTACCCATAGCGACACTACTGGTGGCAATGACCGGCTACCCATGGCGACACTACTGGTGGCAAAGACCGGCTACCCATGGCGACACTACTGGTGGCAAAGACCAGCCAGCTACCCATGGCGACACTACTGGTGGCAAAGACCGGCTACCCATGGCGACACTACTGGTGGCAAAGACCGGCTACCCATGGCGACACAACTGGTGGCAGAGACCAGCTACCCATGGCGACACTACTGGTGGCAGAGACCAGCTACCCATGGCAACACTACTGGTGGCAAAGACCGGCTACCCATGGCAACACTACTGGTGGCAGAGACCAGCTACCCATGGCAACACTACTTGTGGCAAAGACCGGCTACCCATGGCAACACTACTGGTGGCAAAGACCAACTACCCATGGCGACACTACTGGTGGCAAAGACCGGCTACCCATGGCGACACTTCTGGGGGCAATGACCGGCTACCCATGGTGACACTACTGGTGGCAGAGACCAGCTACCCATGGCGACACTACTGGTGGCAAAGACCGGCTACCCATGGCAACACTACTGGTGGCGAAGACCGGCTACCCATGGCGACACTACTGGTGGCAAAGACCGGCTACCCATGGCGACACTACTGGTGGCAAAGACCGGCTACCCATGGCGACACTACTGGTGGCAGAGACCAGCTACCCATGGCAACACTACTGGTGGCAGAGACCAGCTACCCATGGCAACACTACTGGTGGCAAAGACCGGCTATCCATGGCGACACTACTGGTGGCAATGACCGGCTACCCATGGCGACACTACTGGTGGCAAAGACCGGCTACCCATGGCGACACTACTGGTGGCAAAGACCGGCTACCCATGACGACACTACTGGTGGCAGAGACCGGCTACCCATGGCGACACTACTGGTGGCAAAGACCGGCTACCCATGACGCCACTACTGGTGGCAATGACCGGCTACCCATGGCGACACTACTGGTGGCAAAGACCGGCAACCCATGGCGACACTACTGGTGGCAAAGACCGGCTACCCATGGCGACACTACTGTGGGCAAATACCGGCTTCCCATGGCGACACTACTGGGGGCAAAGACCGGCTACCCATGGCGACACTACTGGTGAGGAAGAGCGGCTACCCATGGCGACACTACTGGCGAGGAAGAACGACTACCCATGGCGACACTACTGGCGAGGAAGAGCGGGTACCCATGACGACACTACTGGTGAGGAAGAGCGGCTACCCATGGCGACACTACTGGTGGCAAAGACCGGCTACCCATGGCGACACTACTGGGGGCAAAGACCGGCTACCCATGGCGACACTACTGGTGAGGAAGAGCGGCTACCCATGGCGACACTACTGGCGAGGAAGAGCGGCTACCCATGGCGACACTACTGGTGAGGAAGAGCGGCTACCCATGGCGACCACTAGTGGTGAGAAAAAGCGGCTACCCATGGCAACAATACTGGTGAGAAAGAGAGGCTACCCACGGCGACACTACTGGTGAGAAAGGGCGGCTACCCATGGCGACACTAGTGGTGAGAAAGAGAGGCTACCCATGGCGACACAACGGGTAAGTAAGGGCGTCAACACATGGCGCCACCGAAGGTTTGTTTGTAAATCTGTCCAATATAAATGGGATGTACTTTTGACGCACAGATGGATAGGTTCAATAATTACATTAATAAGAAATAATAATTTTACCACATCTGCATGATACAGATCCACCAGCAGTTCAACACCTCTTCCAATGGTACAACGGTCAACAAAGCTGTCACATCGAAACACGTGTGTGGTCCAGATCAACCAACAGTTCAACACCTCTTCCAATAGTACAGCGGTCAACAAAGCTGTCACTTCGAAACACGTGTGTGGTCCAGATCAACCAACAGTTCAACACCTCTTCCAATAGTACAGCGGTCAACAAAGCTGTCACTTCGAAACACGTGTGTGGTCCAGATCAACCAACAGTTCAACACCTCATCCAATAGTACAGCGGTCAACAGAGCTGTCACATCGAAAATAAACATACAAACATTTCAACTGAAATTATTTTTTATAAGATTTCGCAATCTATCAATGAAAGTCCGAAGAAGTTTTTAAATGAGCAGATGAAAAAACGCCGGAATAATGAGACAATAATCCAGCCGACCAACGGTCTAATGAACACTGGTGTGTCAATGAAGAACAAAACGGCAGAAAAAATCTTTACCTTGTCAATTTTGAATAATTGAGGGTATGTTTTTTTGTTTTTTAACCCCATTAGGTGCGTCTTGTGGGCATCTGTTTACTCTTTGATGAGTATTCCGAGCAGCGAGAAGGGCATCTGACTAAATGTGGTACGTTACAGGGTTCCTCTCTGCATCTTAGCTTAATATATCAAATGATATATTAATAAGGTTTGGGGGCAGAGTCGAGTGAATTTAGGGCAGAGTCGAGTGGTGGCAGCAGTGGAGATCACGAGGACAAGGCTCGAGTGGGAGGTATGACAAACCCTCTCAACTAGACAGAATTGTTGAAATGGTCACTCATTTTGTAGATGGAAGTGCCCTTCATCAATAGTAGTAGTGGCAATAGTAGGCCTGGGACGGGCTGAAGAGTCCGTTCAAGAAGTATTCCAAAATTGCATTTGCAGTACAACTAGCCCAGCCCTAGATGAGGTGCTCATCGTTCATGGGCTGCCAGATGCTGAAGGTTCCGACGGAGGTAGTTGCCATCTTGACGGCAAGAGTTCTACCATCACATTTTCTTAGTAAATCAGTGGATTAATCTCCCTGTATATGTCGAGGCGGTTTTTGAAGTTGTTGACGCTATTACTGATAATCACATCATGTGGTCGAAGGTTCCAAATTGTTGGTATCTTGATTGGTAAAACGTTTTCAGCCACTGATGTTCTGTACGGTTTCAGCTGCAGTTTTTGCCCATTATTTATCTTCTTTGGGTTATAATCTCTGTCAAAGAGGTCCTCAGGGCTAGCTCTAGTAAACCCATTTCGGTACTTGAAAATTTTTAGCAACTGACCTCTAAGTTGTCTTCTTTCAAGTGAGATCAGTTTATGTTCGTCAAGTCTTTGCAGATATGCCTAGTTTCTTATTTCCGGAATTATTTTTGTTGTCCTGTGCTGAACACGTTCCATTTTGTTAATAGCTCTCTTAGATGAGGGGACCAAAATTGTACTGTAAATTCCTTTCGAGGCCTCGCGAGTGAAATATATAATGCAAGTGCGATGTCCCAGGACTAGTAGTGGAAGTTACTGGATACAGGGCCATGCATGGACTCAATTGTTTTTTTGTAGCTTGCTTCCAATTGGTTTTTCTACTCTTGGGATCTTTGGAGATTAATAATCCAAGGTCTTGTTGTTGGTCGACTTCAGTCATAAGCCGACTGGTCTGATATCACGAAAGCAGAATTTTGATTTCATGATCCAATGTGCATATCGGTGTATTTTTAGATATTTTAGTTCATATGCTACTTATCAGACCAGTCTATTAGTTTATCGAGATCCCTTTGGATAGTTATG
The DNA here is from genome assembly GCA_016164225.1 of Gammarus roeselii. Lineage (NCBI taxonomy): Eukaryota > Metazoa > Arthropoda > Malacostraca > Amphipoda > Gammaridae > Gammarus > Gammarus roeselii. The sequence continues at coordinate 10,215 of SDVV010016787.1, read as the reverse complement.
CGAGCTTGGTGTCGTCAGCAAATTTTGATATCTTGCCAACAATGCCGGTGTCTAGGTCATTTATGTAGTAGTAGTAGATTAAAGTAAGGAAAACAAACGAGCACGAGTTCTTATGTCGACTGTTTCATTTGAAAGAAGTGAAAGAAAAGTTGGGGATAGTCGACGGGGCTTTAGGAATTCACCCACATATACAGAAAGAGGAAGGTTGTAAGGACAGATAGGAGAAGGACCACCCCTACTGTCACAACCACCTACTACTACCACCTCTCTCTCTCTCTCTCTCTCTCTCTCTCTCAACTACTATGCGGGGCATTTCAGCCTCGGAGAAGAAAAGGTCGAGAGTCAGGTTGACGTGTTCCGGAACGGGTCGAACAAGAAGTGAAGATAAAAATTTATGTTTCAGGCGGTCGCATCTCAGACGGTCGAGCAGAGACGGACAAGCCCATACGCTCAGCGGACTCACAGCTTTCCTCGTGCGCATGCGGGTCGGCTTGCCCCAGAGGTTGGGTCAGACGGACTCAGACTAGGTATTGAGTCTACTTCTAAGAAGCATATGGGAATCAAATTCCGAGAAGTATGTGCATATTTAGAAGAGCCACATCCATTTGCCTGGGTAGTGGTCCTCCCCATGTGCTCAGAAGATTAAGTCTTCTGTACGCAAGCGGTTCCTTGAAGGCTGTCGCACTTCAAGGTGAGACGTCGGAGTGACCTCTCCTAAGAATAGACCTGTCCTTAGCTGATCTAGAGTCTAAGTCGGAATTTTCAAAAATTTCTTGAAATTTTGATAAGTGAAAATGTAGGAGAGCTCCACGCCCAGTTTCCTGAGAGTGGTTCTCCCTAGTGTTCAGTAGAGTAAGCCTCTGAACACATGTGATTGGTCCTACATGAGCACTTCAAATTTCATGTGTGACGTCAGAAGGACATCTGCTAAAAAAAAATTGCGCGTAGCAACTCCTCAGTTCAGTCAAATGAGTCATATTTTCAAGTTTGACGAATAGTTACCGCAGAATTTAGTCAAAAGGCAAGAGATCAGTATTTACATTTAGAATTTAGCCAATATTCAAGAAAAACATATATTTTTCAATTTTGACTAGCATATACGTAGAATTTAATCCGAAATAGAGCAAAAATCTATATTTGAATTGACACTTTGTCAAGGAACCTGCAATAATAAGAATGGTAACTATTGCAGGTTCCTTGAAGGCTGACGCAATTCAAGGTGAGAGTCAGAGTGGCATCGGGGCAACTCCTGAGGTTAGTTAAGATTAACACGGATATTATAAATTTTGAAAAGCTGGTATTATTGCAAGTTTCAGTCAAAGAATGACCCGAGTATCAAAATTTGAAGTTATGTCGAAGTGAAGCAAAGGTTTTTAAACTCCTGATAAGTTATCGCAAGATTTACTTTAAAAAGCATCGAAAATTAGATCGAAAATCGAGTTTAGTAATAAAATAGAATATTTTATATTTTGAAGAACAGTTATCTCGGATTCAAGTCGAAAAAAGCAAAAACCTGTTTTTTATATTTTGAAATGAGCTCGAATGTCGGTGGAGAAAGGGTCAGTAGGCAAGCGTTGCTCAGCACTATGCCGCGCTAACAGGTCTCTCTCGGATCTGTGCTACATGAGAGAGAGAAGACGATTAGTTCATCCACACCGTACAGAGGAAGTTTAAAGGTGAGATGCCGGTGGGGTATCTCCAAAATAATAATGGTGCAAGTGCATAATGTGCATATAACATTTATTTCAAATCGAGATGCCAGAAGGACCTCTCCAAGTGGTATAGTGCATACTTATTTCAACTGAGATGCCTGAGGGGCCTAATATCTTCCAAGTGGAGATGCTTCGCTACTATTTATTGTCAATATCAATCTCAATATTTTTCTTTCTCCCTCCTGACACGAAGGGAAGACGAAAAGAAAAAGAGAATAGCATCGTGTCGACAAAATCCCTTCATAGGAGGGTACTCGCTGATTCAACAGATGGATGTTATCCCCATTTTTCTCCTTTCTTTTCTCTCCCGACAGGGAAGGTAGAAAAATAAGAAAAAATATACCATCGTGTCGGCAAGGTCCCTCCATGGGAAGATACTCATTGCCTCAACAATGGATGATATCTGTCGAATCTACGTCACACCGTAAGTTGACCAAACTCTCCTTTTGGTGCGGGTTCGATTTTCGCATATCATGGGTGTGTGGGAGAGCTGTTGTTGCGGGTCATCAGTAAGCGTGGCTGGGTAGCCGGCTGACTTCACCCGCACAATTTCGTCGAATCTACGTCGTTCTGTAGAGTTGAGCAGCGCTCTTCTCCTGGTGCGGTTTGATTTTCGCATATCATGTGGTATGGGGGATGGAGCCGCCGTTGCGGCTCATCGGCAAGCGCCGATAAGTCGCCGGCAGACTTCACCACCACTGGTTCGTAGTTGTTGTCTGTCTTCCCCCATTTATCTACTCTCTTTTCTCTCCCGAAGGGGGAGAAATGGAGGGTAAAAAAGTGAAAAGAAAAACACCATAGTGTCGGCAAGGTCTCTCCATATGAAAATACTCATTGCCTCAACAATAGACGATATCTGTCGAATCTACGTCGTACCGTAGAGTTGAGCAAAGCTCCCCTCCTGTTGCGGGTTCGATTTCCAATATCATGAGGTGTGAAGGTGAGTCGCCGGCAGACTCCACCCGCGCCAGTTCCTTTCTTTGATCTCCAACAGAGAGGGTAGAAAAGTAAAAAGAAAAATGCCATGGTGATGGCAAGATTCCTCCGTAGGAAGATATTAGTTCCCTCAGCAATGGGCGATATTGGTGTGGGTTCTATTTTTGTTTAGCACGGGGTGTGATGGTGAAAGCTGTCACCTTACCACACAAAAAAAAGAGTAAAAAATATATGGTGTCCCTTCATGGGACATCTAAGCTCTCCCTAAGGCGGTGTCGATTCTTAAGATACCATAGTCCCTCATCTGCTTGTCACACTTTGGGGACAGCAGATGGCCTCCAGGCAAGCAGGATGGGTGATTGCGAGTAACGTTACGGGCATACACCCAGTACCGGTGGCCCTGACGTCGGTTTAGGGATGGATGCGAGTCGCCGTGACACCTCTCACCCGGTAAATTCCTGTTGAATGATGGTTACCGAGATATTATCAGTCTATCTGTATTTGCAATTCAGTATTATCAATCTGCCTGTATTTGCAATGTTAATAGAAGAAAGCGTTCCGTTCCGATTTGGAGTTTTTCAGTCGTTTAAGTTGGTCAGCAATATCAAACATTACATTGTTACTGGTAATGAAATAATGAGTAACAACGAACAACTACTACTACCAGAGACAAAGCTATTATTGTTACTAATAATTATTCTATTAGCAGTAATCGCTTGAATTGTGAGGAGAGCCGTGTCATGCTCCTTCCCTATATTCCTATAATTATAATCTCGATAGCTCCTGGGAAGTCGTGTCGTTCTCAGGTTAAACGAGTCACGTAGCCCAGTGCTTGTCAAGCGCGTTCTTGAACACATTCACGGATTCAGAGCCAACTACCGCAGCCGGTAAGTTGTTCCAAACCCGTGAGATTGCGATCGGGAAAAAGTGTTGCGCTATAGTCGTAGCGAAGCGTTTTTCCACAAGTTTTGCCCCGTTGTTTCGGGTACGAATGTTGTGGTCCCTGTCGAAGAGGCCGACAAGGCTCACGTTGGTGAATCCCCCCTTCAGGTATTTGAAGGTTTCAATGAGCTGGCCCCTAAGCCTTCGTTGCTCAAGGGTGATGAGGCCAAGCTCTTTAAGCCTCTCCTCGTAGCTGTGGGGGCGTAGCTGCGGGATGAACTTAGTTGCACGATGCTGGATTCGTTCCAGTTTGGCTATGTCCTCCCTCATGTGTGGAGACCAAAATTGGACTGCATGGTTGGGGTGGGACGGATGAGGGACGTGAACAACGGCAAAACAATGTCCTTCGTTTTGTAAAAGAAGTTACGGGAGATGTAACCAAGGTTACGGTTAGCTATCTTGTAACATTCTTCGACCTGCGAGTTCCATTTCATATCGTTCGAGATAAGGACACCCAAGTTTTTCTGCTGGTCAACAGTTGCAAGATCGCTTCCTGCCATCGTGTGGTTGAAGTTGGCATTGCGACACCCCATGAGCATAACTAGACATTTTGCAACATTGAAGGGCATCTGTCACGCTTCCGACCATTGGACGAGTTTTTCGAGATCTTATTGAATCTCAACTCAGTCTCTCTCCCTCCATGATGCATGGCAGAGCTTGTGTCGTCGGCAAATTTCGATACCTTGGACAGAAGCCCCGCATCCATGTCGTTTACATAGATGAGGAAGATGATAGGACCCAGAACACTGCCCTCGGGCACCCCAGAGGTAACAGGGGCCTTTTCGGACAAAGCCTGGCCGATGCTGACTTTTTGCTTGCGCGCAGCCAGCAAAGTACGTTGCCACCAATGCCAAGCTCAGAGACTTTGTGTAACAGTCTCCTGTGCGGTACCTTGTCGAAGGCTTTTGGAAGTCTAGGTAGATGACATCCACTGCCTTGCGGTGGTCGTACACGTTGATCTCCTCATTGAAGAAGTCCAGCAGACTTGTCAGACAACTCCCCTTACGGCGGAAGCAGTGTTGAGTGTCACGAATGAGTCCGTTGTCTTCCAGAGGATCGATCGACGAGATGATTTCGTATCAATCGCTCGATGGTTTGGCACACGATCAACGTCAAGCTGATCGGTCGATAGTTGCTGGGCGATTGTTGGTCACCTTTCTTGAAGATTGTCGTGACATTAGCAACTTTACAGTCTTCGGGGACCTCGCCACTCGTCATAGAAAAGTTGAAGATGTGGGTTAGGGAATCCGCCAATTGTTCTCGAGTTTCCTTGAAAACTATTGGGTGGTGTCCATCGCGACCGATCGATTTGTAAATGTCCAGTTCCTCAAGTTGTTTGACAACTTCCTCTCTTGTGAACGCAATGTCGTTGAGGCTGACTTCCCCAGAGTAAACAGTATCTCGTTCGTAGCAGGGGCCCTCAACTGTGAATATTGAACAGAAGAAGCTATTCAGGACACTTGCCATGTCCTCAGGTGACGTTCTGAGGACACCATCTTCATCCATTAGCGGACCAACTGAGTACCTAGCAATTTAACGCTCGTTGCCGTAGCGATAGAAGTCCTTAAAGTTCTCTTTGGGGTCATCCGCAATATTTTTCTCGGTCGTGCGCTTAGGGGATCGGACAAGTATAGTGGCTGTCCTACACGCCAGGCGATGCAGTTCTGCCACCTCTGCGCTGCTGTCCTACATTCGTTGCGCATTTACTTGATCGCGACGATTCAAGGCTCTTGCAGCTTCGGCGTTCCACCAAAGGGGGATTAATTGTCCTCAGGGTATACATCGGTCGCTGGCCTCGCAATCTCTCTCATTGAGAATGCGGCAGCAAGCGTCCACCGTACCGTCTCCTAGTTGTTCGATTAACTTAAGCGCACTTAGTTGTTCTCTCATCCCCTGAAATTCTGCTCGCGTAAAATTGGGGCGACGTATAGCTCCCTGGGGGGGCTGGACGGGGCACTTTGATGGTGAATTCCACCGCGTTGTGGTCAACACTTCCCTGTTTGTTGCCAACTAGGATGTTGCCCACCACGCGCTCCTCAGTTGACATGACTAGGTCCTGTATGTTGTTCCCCCTGGTTGGTTCACGAACATACTGGGTCATGTCATTATCAGCGATGAACTCCGTTAGCTTATTGCCTGGGGCTTGTGAAGTTAAGCTCACCCAGTCAATATCAGGGAAATGGAAGTCACCGAAGATGATAGACTCGTGATTATTTGAGATTATTCCTTCCAGCTTCTCAAAGAGCTGGGAATCTTGTTCCGCAAGGGTGTGGCTGTTGCGGTACACAAATGCTAGATTGAATGTCGCATAGGCCACTGTGATTTCTGCGTTGAATATTTCGCAAGAAACTGTGGCAAGCTTGCTCTAAGAAATGAATGCAGTATCTCCTTTTTGTACAGCACGGACCCGCCCCCTCGTTTAATAGGGGTGGGTTTGCCCACGCTGAACATTTTGAAGCTCGGAAGCATTATTTCTGCTGCCAGGTTTCTACTCTGGAGATCGAACCATGTTTCGTTTATGATAAGGACATCAAACGAGTACAGGGTCGCCAGTCCCCTAAGTTCGTCGAACTTCGGGGCATATGACTGCGCGTTACAGGAGAAGACCTTTAGACGGTGCGTGTCTCGGGTCTTCGACATCTCCATCCCTAGATTTGCCTTCTTGTGAGCCCTGTAACGCATCTACCGTGCCCGCAGCATCTTCCTCTTGGAGCGACTGATCTTCGGTCATCGCTCCCCCCGGGAATCTGTTACGAGCACGGGCCCTCTAGGTAGGGTTCCCTGCAGGCAAAACTGGACCGTTTAAAGCACGCTAGACCCCTAATTTTTGGGCATAGTATTTCTTAGCGCCTAGATGGAGCAGTCTGCCAAGTCGGGCATTTCCTTCATCATTCAGGTTTAGGCCGTCTCTTAGCATCATTCATCCGCGGTAAGATGGATGTGATGGCCACTCGATCCGTTTTTGCCTTCAAATTAGGAATCAGCTGCCTAAACTTGGCTAGCAGATCTTCCGACCCTGTCCTTTTAAGATCATTGGTGCCTACATGGCAAATGATAAGTGTGTCCCAGCTGGGAACTACAAACTCTGCAAGGACACCTCTGATCTTCTCAATCGTGGCACCGGGCTTGCAAATAACCCGCCTCTTTGCCTTACACCTATGAGCAAATTCAACCGCCTGGTGTCGGACAATAGAGTCACCTAGGACAAGTGTCTCAATTTCGCCGTTCAGGTCCGTGGACCTCTCAAAAGTGTTCCGCGTTGGCATCACAAACGCGGGCCGGTTCACGAAGGTGCACCGTTTCTGGACCTGCTGAAATTCATCCGAATCTCCGCCGCCCCGTTGAGGTTGGGTGCGATTTCAGTCCGCGGATGTCTTGGTCCGAGGTATCGGCTTAGCTCCGGTTATCAGTCTCCAGGCAGCCGATGACCTCTTGTCCTGACGGGAAGTAGACACCCCGGGTTTGGGTTTAGGGGTGGAAGAGAGTTGTGAGCTCACATCCAGCACCGGCAGCCCTGATATGGGTTTAGGGGTGTATGCGTGCTGCCGTTTGAAGACTCTTTCCCAGAACGTCACGGTAGAAAGTCAGAGCAAGACCACCAAGACTCCCCCGCGATCGAACTGGGCCCTTTCGGTCAATCCTATTCCGAGATGCCTCTCAGTCCAGCTGTAAAGCATGGACCACTAACTCGTTACCTTTCACTAGTTTCCTCGTCTGTTCAGCCAGGCCCTTACTAGCCTTTTCCTTAGCAGAACGTAAGTTTCTACTGAGGTCTGCAGCGAAAGTCTCGATATCACGCTTACTAACAAGGTCCTCTTGGACCTTGCGTACCTCGTCTCTCACCTCCGCTACGTACTCACAAGTCCTGCCGACCTTCTCTCTCATCTTCTCTTACTCACTGGTAGTAGAAGTAGTAGTATTATTAGCAGTAGTTGTAGGCCTGGAAAGGGCTGAAGAGTCCATTCTAGCAGTAATCCAAAATTAAATTTGCAGTGCAGCTAGCCCAGTCTAGGATGAGGTGCCAATCGTTCATGGGCTGCCGGCTGCTGTAGGCTCCCACGGAGGTTTTCGCCACCTCGCTGACAGTAGTACTAACGCCACATTTTCTCAGCACGGGGTAGATTAGTCGATCAGTGTTTGTCGAAGCGGTTTTAAAATGTGTTTTCGTAGATTATACAGAGAAGGGACAAAAGAACACTGCCCTGGGGTACGCCTGATCTTACCGCAGTCCACTGATTTTTTTCTCGGTCAACACAGACCCGTTGCTTGCGGACCGTGAGCTAATTTCGGAGCCACCTGGCCACGTTTACATTTATGCCAAGCATCACTACTTTTTTCAGCAAGCGTTTATGGAGGACCCTATCGAATAATGCCAGTAGTCATAGACCTGTTAAAGACCTTCGTCAGTGGCCTACTTATGATTTCGGAGAGGCTCCGTAACATTCACGGATGCAAATCATCTGGTCCTGTATATTTGTAAATATTCAATTTGTCGAGTTGTTCTTCTACATCACCAACGAGGAAGTGAATATTTTCCAACGGTTGCACTTCTCCAGGCCGTTCAACTTCTGGCACATCATTCACATTCTCATCTGTGAAGACGCTTACAAAGTATTCTATGGAGTATCATTGACGTGTCGGCATCGAATGACTTTACATCACCTGCACTTATTCGTAGAGGGCCAATGCTGTCACGACCAACGCGTCTCTCATTTACATATGCATAAAACTCTTTAGGATTGCGCTTAGCTGATTTAGCAACATTTTTCCTCGTTTCTTATTGTAGCTTTTATTTTATAGTGGGCATCAAAATTTTACCTTTGGGATATTGCCCTTTTCTATTTAGCTTAGGAAAATATTGAGATCACCATCTTCTGCAACGGGTTCCAACACCTTGAACAATACTAACACTGTATAGTTACATTATTTCCTAATTTACTCAATTTTGGGTAAATTAGGCGGCCATCTTGCTATAACGCTTCGTCGAGTCATAGTCAAATTGGTTCTGCGTAACTACATTAAATTACCATAATTCCCCATCCTACTTCGGTATCCTCCGGGTGGCATTATTATTTGATGTCCAATAGTTCATGGATGGTAGACTAAAAATAAAACGACACCTCCTGTCCTCACACGATCACAAGTCACTCTGCCCGATTGGTTCTCACATACTCAGAAACCATCGAGTACAACCACGCCTCTGGCGGAAACTCTCTACACTTTGTACTCTCTTCCATGTCCACCCGGAGACATACTGAAAACATACTTGGCAATTACTATATAAATTTCTTACTTATTATCAATCTTACTATCTTTCTACATGCCAATATACGACGCTTCAAGAAACATGCAAGCGTCGGGCAAGCGGAATAGGCGAAGACTATAGAGGGGGGGGGGGTCGAGTGTGGTTCCACGCCTCCCAGCCCTAGGCCAGCCAGCTGCACCGCCGTCCACATCTTTATAAACCGGCATACGTACTTTATACAATGGAATGTCTTCCTACAGATAGCGCATGTGAGAAAGTTTCCTACACTCTTAGCACTTCTGACCACTCTCTTCACTCCTCTACCAGCCCGCTCATGCGCTTGTTTAGACTCTTGGGTCGGATTACTTTTGTGAACTTGGTACAATGTCTGTCGGTGAGCAATTGCTTCAAGAACTCCACCAAGAGGAGGAGGAGGAGGCAGAGCTAGGAAGCTGCACCATCAAGAGCGAAGGAGTGGAGGAGCCAAGGTGCGTAGGAGCTAAAGAGCTGCACCACCAAGCGGAGCAGGAGGAGCTAAGAAGACACCCAACACGACATTCTCACTCTCCGTAGATGGTCAGTTGAACAGGGACTTCAGTTTTTGGTCAAGGGCCCTAAACTGTCGATAACTGATATTTCCAGCAAATCAAGGAGCGGTGCTGGCTGAACTTGATGGAAGATTGCGATAGACACATTACCGACGGTGACTAACAAAATTACGAGCGTTGTAGTGAGCGACGGGCATTGTAGTGAGCAACGGACATTGTAGTGAGCAGCGGACATTGTAGTGAGCAGCTGACATTGTAGTGAGCAGCTGACATTGTAGTGAGCAACGGACATTGTAGTGAGCAACAGACATTGTAGTGAGCAACGGACATTGTAGTGAGCAACGGACATTGCAGTGAGCGACGGATATTGCAGTGAGCGACGGCCATTGCAGTGAGCAACGGACATTGTAGTGAGCAGCGGACATTGTAGTGAGCATCGGACATTGTAGTGAGCAACGGACATTGTAGTGAGCAACGGACATTGTAGTGAGCAACGGACATTGCAGTGAGCGACGGGCATTGTAATGAGCAACGGACATTGTAGTGAGCACCGGACATTGTAGTGAGCAGCGGACATTGTAGTGAGCAACGGACATTGTAGTGAGCAACGGACATTGTAGTGAGCAACGGACATTGCAGTGAGCGACGGGCATTGTAGTGAGCAACGGACATTGTAGTGAGCAGCGGACATTGTAGTGAGCATCGGACATTGTAGTGAGCATCGGACATTGTATTGAGCGACGGACATTGTAGTGAGCACCGGACATTGTAGTGAGCAGCGGACATTGTAGTGAGCGACGGCCATTGTAGTGAGCAACGGACATTGTAGTGA
>SDVV010016786.1:0-14150 GCA_016164225.1 Gammarus roeselii | reverse complement strand
TATTTTTAACCCAAAACACGGCCTTCAGAATTCGAAACTCGACTTTCTTAACTGGAACCTCGACGCTCGACATTTAAGATTTTTCTCCTAATACTGCAAAATTTGTTGAAAAGTGGAGGCGACGGAGTGAAGCGAGGTGAACATCCGAACCAAAACATTTTGTATTATGCAGACTGTTCCTTAAAACCCCTAAGCCTGCAGTCACAGATGCGCCGGTCAGAGTAATATGCCTGTCCCACTGCCCACGGCAATCCCAAAAGCACAGGAAACTGAAAAGAGCAAATAAATAGGAGCCAGATCCCATATTGAATGATGTCCTATTGATGATAGGATGTCGGAAGTGAATGGCATCCAAGTTGTCCACTGTAAACTTAAAGTGAAACAATGGGCAAGTATTTTTTTAACAGTGATATTTGATAAACTTATCATCCTTTTGAGATAATTCGAGCCGAGTTCGTTCGTCGACTGAGTCATCGTTTTTATTTATTTACTTAATTGTTCACTGAATCAATATTTGGCCTTACCCTTAATTAAGGGCCGCCGTGGCCGAGGGGTTAGCGTGACCGACTTCAGTGGCAGCTTCTGGTGCTGCATGTCGTGAGTTCGAGCCTCGGCAAAGACACGGCGGTCTTGTAGCGGGAAGATTGGGCGTCTCCCCCCTCTCTGTCAGCATAACTTAGCCACCCTCCTGATAAAGGGGAAACGACTGTATGTCTATACATATACATACATACTTAATTGTCTCGGATATTGATTACGAATAGTAATTAAAAGTTGCACCCAAAACTTAGTAAGGACATTTTCGGAGTTTATGTTCATCGTTGGCGTGCCAGCAAGACAGCACATTTTCAAGGAAAGTATAACACAGGCAGACAGAATAAAAGAGCTTCTTTTATAGAAGCGTTACAGAACTGAATACCTTGCTGTATTGATGGGCGAAACTTGAACAAATATTTCATGGTGTATAGTTTGAATGAAATACATCAAAGCAGATAGCGGGAGCTGTTTCTATATAATACCACATTAAATAGTCTTCCTGTTCAGCAACGAAGATGTTCTGACTTTGATTTTGTCAAGTAAATAAAGGTATACACTTTCCATGTATTTGTAAGAAGTTCAGGGGAAATATGTTGAATGAACATCCTCGTTACATTAACATGAATGAACATCCTCGTTACATTAACATGAATGAACATCCTCGTTACATTAACATGAATGGAGGCGACGGAGTGAAATAACATCCATGTTATATTAACATGAACTGATATCCTTGTTACAATAACATGAACCATCATCCGTGTTACATCAACATGAACTGACATCATTGTTACATTAACATGAAACGACATCCTTGTTACATTAACATGAAGTAACATCCTTGTTACATTAAAATGAACGAACATCCTCATTACATTAACATGAACGAACATTCTTGTTCAAACCACCTGCGTCAACTGTCTCGTTTCATTAACCTGAACGATCTTCCTCTTTACAGTAATTCGGTTGAACCTCATCGATTCATTCACCAAGATGAAGTTCCTTGTAACATTAATATTTTACATGCTAAATTAACGCGATTGAACATCAATGTTACGGTCACATACATGAACATCCTTGTTACATTAGCCTCACCGAGCATCGTTTTCACATTCACCTGAATAAACCTTCTTTTAATATTAATCTGAATGCACGTGAACGTTGCATTGACAAAAATCAACATCCTTGTTACGTTAATCCGAATAGACCTCATATGTTGCATTAACCTAACTGAATCAATACTTGGCATTACCCTTAATTAACCTCGTGGTTGCATTAACCTGAATGAACGTTTTCGTTGTAGTAATCCGAAAGAACCTCATTGCTACTTCAACCCTAATTTACATCTTCGTATCAGTAATCTGGATTAACCACTATATTACATTACCCTCAAAGAACATCCTTGATTCGTTACCTTGGATTAACCTCTTCGTTACATTTACCTGAATTAATATCATTGTTACATTAACCTGAAATAACATTCTCGTTTCATCAACCTGGGCCGATTGAAATGATGCCGTAAGCTAAAATCGGTTTTGAGAAACCTTTCTATTTGCATATAGGAAGGGGGACAATCAAGAATTTGGGCGTCGTGGAAACAATGAAATATAAGAAACGAACGGCTTTAATGTATTGAGGTCAATAGCGAATACAGCCCAGGAAATATTTTCGTTCGAAAATATTATGATCCCTGGGAATGAAGACACTGTAGATAAGATCTGATTTGCATAGAGATACTGTTTCATCTTAATCTGGAGTGTGTCATGGATACGATGTGAGAGGGCTTGAGACGCCTGTACTCGCCACATTCGTAAGACCACGGTGTCCTTTACAAGGCTTGAACTCACAACATGCAGCATAATACAATAGCAATGCAGACTGATATTATACATATTTTACACTGCGATCGGCGTTGTATTTACCGACTCATACCACCCGATCATTTAACACTAAGTAAATAATTTATCTACAACCCATTAAATAAGAAAATTTGTGTGACTTGTGCAATCCACCCCTACGGAGCCTCAGTGCGCCTGTTTACACTCGGCACTCGGCACTCGGCACTCGGCACTTGGCACTCGGCACTCGGCACTCGGCACTTGGCACTCGGCACTTGGCACTCGGCACTTGGCACTCGGCACTCGGCACTCGGCACTCGGCACTCTACACTCGACACTCGTCACTCGGCACGATCACTTCAAGAGTCGAGCAGTAAAAGGTTATTAAGTCATTACGGGGCAGAGTTATAACTAACTATTGATACAACTAACAACGATACTATTAAAATAAAAAGGTGCAATGTACGATGAACACCCAATAGATTTATTTCACTGGAGATCAAACATTTTTAACTAAATTAAATTTTAAGGTAACTTGAAAAACAACTGTACCTCAAAACGTGAAAGTTCATTAGATCCACCAATAGACGAAACAACATAATTATTACCTTTTTATGTTAAGATGCGTTTTAGGTATAATATACCGATCTTTAAATAAATATTCTTGGTTTAGAACATCAATGTTTATGCAACTTTCCTAATACACTTTCTATGTTGAAACACCCGATGCTTTTTCGTCGACAAGATACTATCAAGGTTTAATACCTTGCTGCAGGGTGTCGCGCAATCCTTTGGTCAGTTCGTGCGTGCATTCAGGATTTCAGCCATTCCAACTTGGCTGGAGAGCTCGCATAGCCGAGCGGCTCGTCAAATGCTCTTTGCTTACTGCAATGCCGACCATAACACACTAACAAACACGCGGGATAATTGAGAAACTTGAGCAGAAGTAAAGTGGAAATTATCCTTCCATAATACAGATAAGCGTCAGCATCGTCGCTGGTGCCAGTAGTGTATAGACATAAAAAATATTGCATTTGCTAGAGAGATCATTTATTTCACGCGTTGCTTGCGTGTAAGGACGGTAAACGGTACGGTATTAGTCTTCTTGCTCTATCATAAAACTGGCAACATTGTGAAGGGAGGATGCACACAAGCATGGAGTGCAGATGCTGCCTATTGTGGTTCCAGCAACATCGTGTTTGTCATGCGGAAAATCATATTCCGCGCCTGCGTGCATGTGTGAGGGGCCGATTTAGTTACATTTCGCACCCGTTTTCTTCCTTTGTTGGAATCACGCTCTTCACGAAGAATTGTTTGTTCTATCCAAATATGTATGATTAGGTTAAGCTCTTTCCATTCATCCATAAATGAAGTGTGACGCAAGAAGATCTGAGAAGAGAAGAGGTTTGCTGTACACGTAAATATTCCTACCGACCAACCACGTCACAATCCGAATGTTAAGATCAAAGTTCACCAGCTTTGAACACTATTCAAAGGAGCATATTCCTACCGACCAACCACGTCACAATCCGAATGTAAAGAGCAAAGTTCACCAGCTTTGAACACTATTCAAAGGAGCATATTCCTACCGACCAACCACGTCACAATCCGAATGTAAAGAGCAAAGTTCACCAGCTTTGAACACTATTCAAAGGAGCATATTCCTACCGACCAACCACGTCACAATCCGAATGTAAAGAGCAAAGTTCACCAGCTTTGAACACTATTCAAAGGAGCATATTCCTACCGACCAACCACGTCACAATCCGAATGTAAAGAGCAAAGTTCACCAGCTTTGAACACTATTCAAAGGAGCATATTCCTACCGACCAACCACGTCACAATCCGAATGTAAAGAGCAAAGTTCACCAGCTTTGAACACTATTCAAAGGAGCATATTCCTACCGACCAACCACGTCACAATCCGAATGTAAAGAGCAAAGTTCACCAGCTTTGAACACTATTCAAAGGAGCATATTCCTACCGACCAACCACGTCACAATCCGAATGTAAAGAGCAAAGTTCACCAGCTTTGAACACTATTCAAAGGAGCATATTCCTACCGACCAACCACGTCACAATCCGAATGTAAAGAGCAAAGTTCACCAGCTTTGAACACTATTCAAAGGAGCATTCCTTCCATGGACTCGTGTAGAGAACCGGACGACGGTGCAGGGAAACCAACGCTTCTCTGGCAACAAGCACTGATCGCACTTTTATTTAACTGGTCGAATTTCCTTCCGTCAATAAATACGAGTCTATATCATAGGCGGCTTTATTGCTGGGCAATATACCCCCTGATTTAACAGGTTTGGTGGTGACCTAGTTGTAAATGTGCCCATCGTTTGTGACGCTGTATACCTCAGATTTGTACAATTTTTCAATCTAGCCTAGCCGATTACGTACTGAGAAAATATTCATAATCCATGTTGTAAAGAATCCCAACGGAACGGTGGGCTCAATTTATTAATATATAAACCATAAAGATATAAAATGTATATATCATAAAGACTAATCGCGTCGAACTATTTAAAATAAGTTGTTTCGTACAAATGATGTGTATGTTCTAATTCATTGTGCGAGTATTTTTAAGATAGACCAGCTTCATGGCAATCTAAGTTAACCTCAATCAAAACAGGGTAATTATGATCTGTAGATGTGAACTCGTCTAATCTTTTATAACCCAGGGAAAGATGATTGCTTTTTAAAGTTTGTGTACCTCATAAATTGCACAATAATTATTATCACAAAGTATGAGGTCAGAAGCTGTCGGGCTTATCAGCTATGAACAGGCAGGCTCAAATTGTTAAGGGTAACTATTACTACTGCAAGCTATTGTTCATGATTTGTACTTGCTTTCATTAGTACTCCGATTCACTGGCAACCGATGCTTATAAATGTGCAGGAAAATCTAATTATGTACATAATATGTCTCTCGAAAAATGTAATACACATGCAAAATATGTACATGCACACTACAACGATCCAGGTAACGTTTTTTCTAACGGAAAACTGTCACTTTAAGATAACTCGTATTAGTATTGAGCTAGAAAACCCATCGAATACATATTAGACAAGAATAACAACATGAATGGCTGTTCTGCCATCTCAATACGTGTGAATTTTGTAGGGCAAATAAATGCCAAAATGTATGTTCCATATCAATTATATTTCACAATACATTCAATTACGAATAAAATCATTTGATTACACAAAAAAAAATGAAAATAATCTCCCATGACATTTCGGGTTCTTACTCAAATAACTTTCCATTACGACCACCGACCGATCACGAAGTTGTCACGATTAACTGTAGCAAACGATGCGATTATAACACAGTATAGTCAGGTCAAATGTGGTGTTGCCAGCCAGGTCACAGGTGGTTACCAGGTGGTGTGAACTGGGAGATGTTTAGGAAAATCATATATCTATGACAGTTTTGCTGCTTTATAACAATGTGTTGAAGCAAATTGAACAAGTAATTTTTTTTTTCAAAATGCGACCATCAAATCTTCAAATTATTCGTAGTTGAATTGTGCAAGTTGCTTAGATGATGAAGTAGTAACACATAACTCCATTCCCTTCACATACCATTCCATAAATTGTGTTAGCTTAAGAAATTTAACAGTTTTATTTAGAGTGTTTGGCGTCACCTACTTTTCTTATCAGGCTTTGCTTAATAACCGACAGATGAAGAGAAGATTCCGTGCCTATGAAAACTCCTAAAGTTATTTCTGAGGAAGTTGTGAAGTAAGAAAAATATATCCTACCTACTGATGATTTAACGCTGATTTGTAAATTGCAAAGTTCACTGTATGGGCAGTCACGTGATGTGAAGTCTTTAAACTCACACGATTTTTTTTAGCCTCCTTGCGTCGGCCGCTTCCCCATGCCTGGGAAAGCGTTGCATGTCTGTAACCGTACATGAAAAAAATTGGGGGTGAATGGGTTTTTATCTATTCCAACACAATCATATTTAATTATGAATATGTCTACACGGAAGCTGTGATTTTTTTTACACCCGATAGCGAAACCAAATACCAATAATTCAGAGGGGATGTTTGTGATCCCCCGTCATGCACTTGCCTGATGATCCTTAACGAGTAGAACAGAAGAGGTTGATGAACTCCGATATCGCACACCAACATTGTGATTTGACATGCCTCCAGTATTGTATCGCAGTGCCATGCTTGGCATGCGTAGCTCAGAGCATGATGAAGACGCGCGCCTGCTGCATGCGGTAACTCATGACGGGGGTCGAGAATAATCCCGACACCATCATTTTGAAGTCTTGAATTTAAGGCCGGCTAACACTTGGATTTCTTTTATATTAACGAGGCTCAAAGGCGTTGCCAGTTGCGGACGATACAAATCAGAACACAGCGTTGGAGCGTCTGTAACAATAGCTAATAAAGGAGAACATTTCGGGGAGCACGCGCGAAAACGACATCAGCTCTTATGGAGATTGGGTTTAATAATCTTTACCGGCTAGGACACGCTTTAGTACGGCTTTAGAATAGACCTAGTTAGAAGAAACTAGGGTTTTGAGAGGCCTGAATAGAAGGAACGTGTGTATTGCCGTCTTGGCTGAATTCGTTGTGAAAGTAGAAAGTCCTTGCGAAATGTCTTCATTTCATACCTTTCTAGAACGTGCGTCCTCGCGTCTCTTCCCGTTGATTGCTTCAAGTACTTTCAATATTGTAGTGAGGAAAAGGGAGATATTGTTGCCGGCAACAGTGATGAATAATGATACGGTGTTGCCGGTAGCAGTGATGAGGAATAAGACATCGTTGGCTGTTGTAGTCTTGAGGAATGACCCAGCGTTGCTGGTGGCTGTTATGAAGGCTGTGAAATCGTTGCCGGTAGCAGTAATAAGAAATGAGACAGCGTCGGCATCTGTCCTGAATTACTGACTGTGGGACGAGGCTCTACGCTAGCAGCGGAGTCGAAATGCAGGACTGTGATTGTGCTTGCGAGTGTCTTATTTGTGGATCAACTAACAGTGATTACCGATAAACCGAGGTTCATCATCTTTTGACGCGCAGCCACCGACTCCAAGCTAGAGGGAGACCGACGGCAGGAACGTACCCTCCCCTCTTCCCGGTAAGGTCACATTCACACGATATTTTAGCCCTAACAAGTTGAAAAGTGTAATGTAAAATACACTGTTGCAAAATAGATGCATGTTTACGTGATGCACCCGTATGCTGAGCGTTACAATATCCTGTTACTGAATGTGTTGCGGACGCACCTGTGAGCGGCCCATTATACGGTACAATTCTTAATGTAGGTTCCACATTTTCTTTATGATTTCCTATAATACCAATAATCGAATTCTATGATCTACTCGATGGTTAAAAATAGTTAGAAAGAAACAAAGTTAATAAGATATTCCAATCAATACATTTCAATTACACACCCTACACTATTGGAAAATGAAAATTGTGAGGTTTACGTGCACGTCAATTTTTTTTAGATTAGTGACAAGCCAGCCAATACATATAAATAGATACATACTATGCCATTTTCTTTGGTGAGTACGAGCGTAAAGACACATCCTACAGGAGAGGTAAGTTATAAAGTCGCATGCTGATATGACATCTACTCACATACTATAGGGCATGGAAGGTCAGACAGGATTGAAACATTAATACTATTGATACCAGGATCATCCTGCGCCAGCACTGTGCCGTCCCATCTTCTTCCGTTTGTTATAGTTCGTGTAAGATCATGCATACATATCGTGGTCATTTCCTGATCATCCCAATTATTTTTTCCCCTGCTCAGATGCACTACATGTAGTAGG
Source organism: Gammarus roeselii (assembly GCA_016164225.1). Taxonomy (NCBI): domain Eukaryota; kingdom Metazoa; phylum Arthropoda; class Malacostraca; order Amphipoda; family Gammaridae; genus Gammarus; species Gammarus roeselii. The sequence goes on along the minus strand of SDVV010016786.1, from coordinate 5,969 downwards.
TGATCATACACGATCATAACAGGAAATTGAATGCTTCTAATTTATTTTCAACAAGATAACTGTCAACGTCCTGAGTACAGAAGCTCTTAACTCATTGCAACACAGAACAACATATCTTAAAGAGCTTCTCTCGGCAATGATCTTCCCGTATACTGACATTACATTTCAACCGCGTATCAGTATAGTCCTTGTTTCTGTGTTGTGACCCTTAATGAAAAATGCAGTTCAAGTTCTGTTTATTTACAGACGACCTTTTACAACTCGCGCTGTAGGAAACCTCACATCCATAATATCCATAATTGAGGCCCATCATCAATGTACTCCTACACGGATATCACATATGCACGATAAAGCTACCGAATAGTGGCACTACACGCGTCGCCATTTCTTGATAATATCCATTTGCTTGTTTCGTGGATATGCGCGCCCACTGAATTTGAGAGGGATGGGCTTTATCAAAAGTGATCATATAATATATTTCCCGCTCAACTGGACACATATACTGTTTTATTGCAAGTAAATATATAGACTTTGGCCCATGTTCTGGAACTGATCGAAATAAAATGAAAAGTCAATAACGCTGATAAGTACTTAACTATTTTAACCTCAAATAGGACTAAGTATTCAAAGAACCAGCTAAGTCATCGTGTCAAGGCCGATTCAAAATCATGTCAGGCCAGGGTCAAATTCGCGTCATAATTGTGTCAAGAACACGTCAGTACCGTGTCAGCATCGCTCCCCGATCAGGATCATGTCAGAATCACGTCAGGAATGTGTCAAGATTGTGTCAGAATCGGGTCAAGATCGGGTCAGGGTTGTGGCAGAATCAAGGCCCCAAACTAGGTTGCCTTTTGATAGCAAGAGGATTAGTTCTGAAGTAGAACGTGTAAGAGAGCTTCATGCGCAATTTCTGCTTTAAAAACATCAAGAAAGGGAACGGTTTAGCTATTTATCGGCGATTTATCTAAAACTTATCGAGCCGAGACTTCAACGTTTCGATTGTATGGCTGTTTACCACCTCCGCTGGTCAATCAGTTCGTATCTAGAGTGAAAAGGTTCGCTCGGTCAACGTTTTCCTTACTCTTCATAATCTTCCACACTTCGATCATGTCACCTCTGACACGACGTTTCTCTAGCGAATAAAGATTGAGTTCACGTTGTCTGTTTTTGTATGATTTATTCCGCAGCGAATGGATGAGTTTGGTAGCTCTACGTTGAACATTCCCTAGTTTAATAACGTCTTTTCTAGGATATGGAGACCAGAATTGAACGAAATACTTGAGATGCGGTCAAACAAATGCATTATATAATTTGATCATACTGTGAGGACTTGTGTACGAGATTGTGCGGGATATCATAACTAGCATTTTGATGCCTTTCTTGGCTACATCGTTACATTGCTTGCTTCTTTTAAATTCGTTACTAATGATGACACCCATATCTATCTCTTCGGTGACATGAATGAGTTTCTTTACGGACATTGAATATTCGTGCTTGAGGTTAAGAGGACCTATGTGCAAACTTTACATTTGTCTACATTACATTTCAGTTGCCATCTCTCTAACCAGACAACAATTTTGTTCAAGTCTAGTTGGATCGGCTGGCACTCTAATACGGTTGCCCCTTCCTTCCTATCTCAGTATCGTCTGCAAGCTTGCTAATGTTTGAGAGTACGTTGCTATCGAGATCGTTAATGAATATAGTAAAGAGAACTGGACCTAGCACGGATCCTTGAGGCACGCCGCTTGTAACTTTACCCCAGAAGGAGGGAGTGCCGTTGAGTACAACTCGCTGCCGTCTGTTCGTAAGCCAACATTTTATCCCGTTGTTAAGCTCGCCTCGAATGCGATGCTGGGCAATTTACTAACTAGGCACTCGTGTGGGACTTTATCAAAAGCTTTTTGAAAGTCGAGGTAAATGATATCGATTGGGGATTTTGTGTCGTTGATTTCGATTGTATTCCTGAAAAAAGTAGCAGGCTCGTAAGACAAGAACGGTTGTGTCTTAAACCATGCTGAAAGTCGCCAGTCAATTTGTTTGATTCTAAGAGTTCTGTAATTTGGGGTAACATTGGCTTCTTTCCACTTTGAGGAGCAGGGGCCATTTGTGAGAGATTGGGTGAAAATGTTTGATAAATGTTGGGTCATTTTAGTTTTTAGTCTCTATCAGAATTCTGAGATGAACTTGGTCTGGGCCAGGAGATTTTGTGACTTTCAATTTATCTATATATTTAATAACTTCGGCGCGGAAAAGATCACTGTGCTGAGGGGTTCAATCCGTTTTTCCGCTATGATATCCTCAGGATTAGGAATGACTTGATTCTTTAACGTAGATACAGAACAAAAGTATTCATTAGGTAGGGCACTTATTTTGGTGTCGTCTGTTTCTAGCTCACCAACATAGTTCTTGAGAGGACCAACTACAGATCTTGATTTTTTTTTTGCTCGAAACATAACTAAAAAAATGTTTAGGATTAGGTTTGGCATTGGCGGCAATTTTATTTTCACATTCTTTATTCTTACGGTTTGGGCCCTCTTTAGATCTCTTCTGCTGATGTTGTATTCATTTTTTGCTACGTTGTCATGTGATTGTTTCTGTTTTATCGTGTGCTTTGCTTTCTTTCGTGACTGAAGGCGCTGAAGTTCTCCTTTCCAGTACTTAGGCTGATTGATTGCTGTTCGCCTGTTTTTGCGCGGGATATGCTCATATTCAATATTTCTAAGAGCACTCAAGAAATTGTTAAACGATTGGTTGACGTCTTGTCCGAGGGTTATGTTTGCTGACGCCATTGACTCTATTAAGTCATCAAAGTTAGCAAATCTAAAGATAGGGACTTTTTCACAGTTTGTGAACGTTTTCAGCTCAAGCTCTATCAGAAACCGAATACAGTTGTGGTCGCTAGTTTCGAGTGGTTCTCCCACTTCGACGTTCATGACATGAGAGTCGCTTGCACTATATAGGAGATCAAGAATATTGCTATCTCTTGTAGGTGTCGTCACCATTTGAGTCATGAACTTATCGTCTGCAAGATCAATCAGACGTTGGCCGGTGGCAGTGCATTCGTTTGTTTCTCAATCAATGTCAGGGATATTGAAATCTCCAAGCTCAATACTGTGTTGTGTTGGGACGACATCAACGAGGAGGTTAAAAAGATCGATATCATCTGTAGCCTTGCTTTTTGGGGGATGATTGACGGGAGTGATCTGCCATATTATATGTTTACCGACTTCTTTGACTGACAATATGTCGTGTTTGCTGTTTGGAATAGCGACTTCTAGTATTTCTAGGGTGTTTTTCGCAGGATACAGCACTTCACCGCCCTCTCGGCCTTGTCTATTTTTGTAAAATAGTGAGTAACCGAAAAGAGGAAATTCGACTAAATAATGCCTGGTGCTAAATGATGTACCAGAAAAGAGGCATTCTTTTTTGGTTGATCTTCCGACTTTGGGATATATATTTGATGTTATCTGAGATTTTTTTTTCTATCTACGGATAGAATATGTCCGAGAACCTGTAATGAATGGACATTTCAAATCAGAGAACATGCATGCAATTCGTGCGTGCAATGCCAAATGGACCAAGGTTGTTTAGAAGTTAGGGTGATCAATAATAAGACGAAATAAACGCCATTTTAAATCTCAATTTGTTTCTGACGAACAGGTGTATAATCCAGATCACCAAAAACTTCTTTTAGTTCCCAGAATGTCCAAACGTTTCTGTTCCATTGCGGTGCGACGAGACGACTATTTGGCCGTCCTTCAGGATACCGTTTGGTCCTTCTATCCCGGTTTGATCTCGAAAGCGACGTGCTTACGATCTCTGTTCCTTTTCTGGAGAAAACATTTAAAACATTGCGATGTTTGAATTGACTTTTTTTCTTGACAAACCCACAGGGCCATTGACACGGTCGTCGACAAACCTCAAAGCGTTAAACTGACCAAAAGTGGTGGGTCTGAAATAGTCGATGGTATCTTCATTTCTTAAGAAGATTTATTCCACCACACTTCAAAGGTTTACTGCTTTGAACACGGCTCGCCCTCAAATCACATGCTCCATCGATCGTTCCTGTTACGGTTCTCAGGCATATTTTATCCGTAGATACAAAAATAAACTCAGATAACTTTAAATAAATATCCTCAAGTCGGAAGATCAACCAAGAAAGAATGCCTATTTTCCGGTACGTCATTAATTTTTAATTGATTAGCTAAGTTAGATGATTACTCTAACTAGAATAATTATTGGTAATTAACAATATGATTAGTATCACTCACAGGTTTTGGCCACAGGAAAATTGTATGTTTGGAGAGATCATCATTGATAGCAATGGATTGGATTATGAAGGTAAATCTTCAGGTTCCAGACACCATCATAATTCGTTATCCAATTCCCGGCATGCTCTGTTTGTTAGCAGTTCACAGCCGGGCTCCGTGCGTAATGGGATAAGATAATTACAAAAGAAATTGCCCCACATAATATTTTAAAATAATATAATGTGTAGCTTTGAAAATATTTGTTCAGACAAGCCTTGTTCTGATGTATACGTGATAATTCGAATGTGTCATAAGTTGAGTACTTCCGTTTCTCCTTGTTACTATTCCAAAATCCCTTCAATAACCCTGGGTGTGCTTTTAAAAGTATGTAGATACCAATATAAACACCAACAATTTCATTTCAGCGATGATGGAATGAATCCTGCCAAATGCAGGCATTTATGCAACTGACGGTGCCTGAGGTATCATCAGCTGCAGATGTCCCATGACTGGCTTATAAGTCCATTCCAGGATGTGAATATCATGGGAACGGGAATGCGCCTTAGTTCATGAAACAGGCCCCGTAGTTCATGAAAATTATTAACGTGATCTCAATTGAAACGCTGATTTCGTTTTAATTGAATCTTTCGCGCTGTCCATCAAGTAGATCATCTAATATAGCTTTATTTACAAAGGAAAATATGGTAGAGGTGAAGCCAAGTACTTTTTCGAAAGTGAAATCAATTCTGGATGAATTAAGTTTCAATAACAGGGAAAATGACTCGCATGAACATCGCCTCTATTGACTGTTGTCCCTTGGACTCGTCCTATTCTGAACACTATTTGCTGCTCTCACTTGGACTATTCTGAACACTATTTGCTGCTCTCACTGGAATGAGTTCAAGTCCCACTTGAGTGAGAAATGGATTGATCGCTTCTATCTGTTGCTCTCCATTGAACGAGTCCCAATGTCTGATGCGAGAGAAATGGATAGATTGTCTCTATCCGTTGCAGTCCCTTGGATAAGTCCGAGTCTCGCATGCGTGGGCATTGATTGGAGACCCCTATCCATTGAACTCCCTTGGAGGAAGTCGAGTCTCATATGCGGGCGGAATGGATAGATGGCCTATATACGTTGCTGTCCAATGACGGATTCCTAGTCTCGCATGCCTGAGAAATAGATAAATCGCATCCAACCATTTGCACTGCCTTGGATGAGTCCGAATCTCGGATACGTGAGAAATTAATAGATCGCCTCCCCCTATTGAACTCTCTTGGATGGCTCCGAGTCTCGGATACGTGAGAAATGTAAAGTTTTTTCCATTTACTGGGGTAAGAAGTAAAGAATCGATTATGAAACCGCGCTTGCTTCAGTCCTAGAATGTCAACTGACTACGTTGATAGATTTTAGTCAGGCAGTGGGAGGACTCAGGTAAAATTTGATATCTTTGAACTCATTTGAACCTTGTCAATTATTACTCATGCATGGAATTATCTAAATTCAAATCTGAATCGGTTAACGGCAAACGCGTATCCGAGGTTACATATTTACTCCAGGTAATGGTATACCATAAATGTCATGGCACATCACATGGTTATTTATTTATGTAACATCAATGATAATTGATCAACCTGAGCGAAATGATCCTTGTCCTTGTTCCTCTTCCTCGGAATATCATATCTGTGGTCGAAAGTGTTTACGAGTGACAGGCTTGTATA
>SDVV010016785.1:0-14150 GCA_016164225.1 Gammarus roeselii | reverse complement strand
TCACGCTCTTTCTAATGTGGCGGTGAACCAATTTCTCGCTCAATAAGCTACCTCCATGACGAGGTATCACGCTCTTTCTAATGTGGCGGTCAACCAATTTCTCGCTCAATAAGCTACCTCCATGACGAGGTATCACGCTCGATCTAATGTGGCGGTGAACCAATCTCTCGCTCAACGAGCTACCTCCATGACGAGGTGTCACGCTTGATCTAATGTGGCGGTGAACCAATCTCTCGCTCAATAAGCTACCTCCATGACGAGGTATCACGTTCGATCTAATGTGGCCGTGAAACCAATCTCTCGCTTAACGAGCTACAGGAAGTAAGTGCAGTTCGGAGTGGAAGTTACCTCCGTTGTTTTTAACCACAGTTTATGAATGAATTCGGCCCACGGACCGTCACTCCGAATAGTCATCGAGGTAATGAAATAATCGAGCGTAACATTCATGAGAAGATTATGGAAATGAGGAATGAGTAAATTGTACGATGAAATTGAGTAATAAAAAGAAATGATAATCTGCTGCTGATTGTAAATGAAAAGCATGTTTTATTTTGCAGATAAATCCTTTTTTGATGAAGCTTTAGCGCTGTTGACAATAAAGTTACGACCCGCATGAAGGATAAATGTTTGCAATCTTTACACCTGCTTCACCAGAAGTCAAATCGGGCAAACTATACCATAAATATTAGTATCATTTTCTGCTTTAGTCGTCGGACTGATGATTGCTGCATAGCTCTGCAAATTTATCAGTTATTTTGAGAACGCTATTTTGCTGCTAAAAAGATCAGTCAGATTATAATGATTGCGTTTACAAGCTAATCGAAGGTTCGCAAGCAGCTTGAACTGGCAAGGATCTGCATTGAAGTATGAGACGCAAGGGCAAACTTGAGGTGGCAAGGATCTGGATTGAAGTAGGTGTCATATGGTCAAACTTGAGCTGCCAAGGATCTGGATTGAAGTAGGTGACATATGGTCGAACTTGAGCTACCAAGGATCTGGATTGAAGTAGGTGACATATGGTCGAACTTGAGCTGCCAAGGATCTGGATTGAAGTAGGTGACATATGGTCAAACTTGAGCTGCCAAGGATCTGGATTGAAGTAGGTGACATATGGTCAAACTTGAGCTGCCAAGGATCTGGATTGGAGTAGGTGACATATGGTCAAACTTGAGCTGCCAAGGATCTGGATTGAAGTAGGTGACATATGGTCAAACTTGAGCTGCCAAGGATCTGGATTGAAGTAGGTGACATATGGTCAAACTTGAGCTGCCAAGGATCTGGATTGCAGTAGGTGACATATGGTCAAACTTGAGCTTGCCAGGATCTGGATTGAAAAATGTGACGCAAATGCAAACGCATACATGTTTTCAAAATGCAATGTAGTTCATTGATATTTTCTTCGATGCAAATATTCTACAAACGCTTCAATAGTTATTTGTATAGTAATATCTAAAAAGAGCATGCAGAAGGAAGCAAAGTAGAAGAAAAATATCGTGGTTGATCAGGACGGAGCAAGTCAACTTGAGGTTGAAAGGCAACATTGGTTGAAAGTGCTGGGGAACTTGATGGCGAAGATAGGCCTTCATCGCCTATCTTCGCCGGGGTCAATGAAGGGTAAGGCCTGCCTTCATTGCAACTGACGGCAGTAGAGAGGCTCGGGCGTGTACTCTGTGTGTCGATGATGTCACTTTCATGGTCATTAACTGCCTACCAAGCATCAAACACAATGTTATATATATGTCGAAGTAGCCCCAAGTATTAGCGGTTAGAATTCATCAAAGACATATTTGAAAGACGTTCAAGCAGCTCAGGTTAAAACTGCTAGTGTCGAATATGTTGTTGCTGTTGATACATTCCCCACAAAAAATCTCCAGGTCCAGAACAATTACACAAATCAAACCTTTTCACATAATCTATCAAAAATGTCACTTGTTCCGCTCAATGGAAAGAGGACATATGGAACGAGGCCAATTTAATAAGAAGAGGAGACAAAAAATGTTCCGGCAATTATCAATCAGTTAGTCTCTCTTCTGTCAACATCAAAACGATGCAAAGTTTGATTACAGATAAACTTACAGAATTATAATAAGTAAGAGGGGTAATAGCTGATTCTCAGCATGGCTTCCGACCCAAGTTTTCCTGTCGTATGAATTTGCGGCTTTTTCAATAATATAACTAAAATTCACGACGCGACATCTACAATAGAAATCATTTATATTGAATTTCAGAAGCACTTCGTTAAAGTCCCTCACAGACGTTTAGTTAGCAAATTGACAGCATCGGAATTCGCGTCGAGTTAAATTACTGGGTAAAATGTTGCACAAGTGGCAGCGAGTCGTACTTAACGGAGGTTTCCAATAAGGGTAATGTTGCCGGCGTTCTTCAAGGATCTGTGTTAGTTCCAGTCCTATTCATATTCATAAACTGTCGTGATAGAAGCGCGCTTCGAGCATTGGCATGTTGGCAAACGATGCTAAACTAGGAGGAAAAGTTCAAACCGAACTTGAGGGCCAGCAATTCCAATTAGACCTGAACAAAATTGTTGAATGGTCAGAAAAGTTGCAAATTAAATTCAATATCTACAAATAAAATAAGTTAGACGCATAAGTCATCACAAACCCATGACGAATAGTCATGGTTGGGGAGGAAAAAAATTCATGTCACCGAAAGAATATATCTAGGTGTCATTATAAGTAACGACTATCAGCAAACAATGTATGGATGCCACACACAAAAAAAAAACAATGTTAGGTATGATATCCGGCGTCATATCGTACAAGAGCAGGCACAGACTTCTTAGGTTAAATCGTACAATAGATTTGTCAGACCGCATATTGATTATTCCGTCCAATTCTAGATCTATATCATAGCAAAGACGCTATTCAATTAGAGAAGGTTCCACTTAGAGCTGCCAACCTCATCCCTTTGCTGTGTAACAAGCCTTACAAAGATGGATTACGTCGAGTCAGAGGTGACATGATCGAGGTGCAGAAGATAATGACGGGATTGGAAAACGTCGACCGAGCGAGCCTTTTCACTTTAGATGAGAACGGAGTGACCATGAATAATGGATACAAAATCGTTTATAAGTGTTTCTCACCCGACATCACTTGCAATTTATTCATGCATAGAGTTGTCGAGGAATAGAACAGACTTCCATGCAATCGAAACTCTAGTTCATGACCCAACAAATTCTACCAGAATCCCCACTAATTAGTTTCCGCTTCAAACCCAGTTTGTACCAGCATATGCGTTACAAAAAATAGTGTCCGGCAATGACACAGTATAGATAAAACGTGCCTGGTAATGGCACTAGTACGGGAAAAAAATTGCACGGCATAGTTAAAAAGTGCCTGATAATGGCACTAGTTCGGAAAAAAATTGCACGGTATGGACAAATTCTTGTTGCAAACGTTGTCCAGCAGAGACACCGGTCAGCATTGGTTCAACGAGGAAGGAAGCTGAGAAAATCTCAAATCAACATCGTGGATCAGGTGCTTTTCTTCAGGTGCTGATTTCATTTGTTGAGAGTATCATCGTTACATGTTATTTCCACCTACTACCTTTCACCTTCGAGATCGTTTATTGCAGATACTAACCAGACACATGCTCTTTTCGACGTTCTACTTCGATCTTCAGAACTAATCTCTTTGCTATCAACGGCAACCAATTTTGGGACAAAAGGCCTTGTCTTGTCTTCTTCCACTTGTAAACACTTGTATATACCACTCGGCTCCAGAGGTGGCCTAGACCGCAGTGGCAGCGGCCGCTACTGGATTCAGCGTCCTCCAATGGGTCCACCTACAAGACGATGGGTGAGAGTGGGTCGGGGTTGCAGGAGATCGGGCAGTTGGTGCTCCGCGGCTTTGTAGTCGGGACAAATGGTGTCATCGTGTCGACCTATCGTAGCCTAACATGAGCGGTGGAAGACCGAGTACCCCGTTCAGAATTATGCTCAGAGAAGAAGGCGATAAAAGGGTCTTGGGTGACAGCGACGATCTTGAGATTACGGTTGAGAGGGACATGATAATGCTGATATTGTGCGATTGACGACATTGGTAGCTGTCAGATATGAACAGGGTAGCGTGAAATTTGTCTGAGGAAATAGCCAGCTACTTGCGCCTCGACCAGTCAGATACTTCATCAAAATGGTAGCTGAGAGAGTGTTCCAGAGCAGGAATTTTGATTTTGATATCGCTATTGTGAAGTTGTCTGCGAAGTCAGACGGCAGCGTTTTCTGAGAAGTCAGAGCCGAAGAAAATTGAAATTTATAGGAGAGTTAACTGATCCCTGCAGGACTTCCTTACGGAGGATGCACACTTGTGCACAGAAGGAGGTCCGCTAGCGAGTAACCTGGTTGAGGAGTCTTCATGAAAGATCACCGAAATTGCCGAATCAATGGCCAGGTCAATGGTTTTCGTCACAAGCAGCAGCACGTGTGGTATGCGTTTTTCAGTATCGGGTGGGCCCACGGTAATAAAACCATCGTCTGTGGTGAGTAGATTGAGGAAATTGAGCATATAGTCGTTGCTGTAGTAAGAGGAAGGCAAGGCTGTCGTTGTAGGTGATCTCCATTGCTTGCTGCGCCATGACTGCGTTGGGAAGGATGATGGGATTGCTGTTTAAGTGATATCATGGCGATCAGGATCAGAAGACCGCCGCTACCGCCTCCTCCATATAGACCGAGAAGTCTCTGGAAATGGGTGTTTGATGGGTTGGATTCCTATATGAAACCTTCTATAACGTTTTAACTATGTACGAAATTGGCAACTTCAGTATAGAATTGCTGAACGCCATTGCAGTTGAACTTAGGGATCAAGGGCGGGATCTTAACTCTGACTACCTCTCCACAGATGGTGGTAGTTAGAAAATGTGGTCAGACCTGATCAGCGGAGTCTATTGTTTGCGGGCAGAGTATTGGACAGAACCGCGAGCCGTTGTGATAGCACACTCAAAGTAGGAGCACGAGTAGCGGAGAGGTTCAGGGTTTGGGTGAGTGAGAGCTATGAAGAGAGATGTCAAGGAACGCTGTCGAGTTCTATTATGGCGAAGCGAGGTCTTCAATATAACTCAAGGCTGTAGAGCAACTCTTGCTGAAATTGTCGCAGTCGATGCTGGTCTTCCATTCTACCAAAGACAGCGAAGCAACTCTCACTGAAGCTATCGGGGTAGATGCTAGGGAGGGCAGGTTTTCAAATTAATTGAATGCCGTGAAGCAGCTTTCACCGAAGCTGTCGGGGTCGATGATGGCGATGAAGGCCGAAACAGTGGAGGCAATGCCACCGACTGTTCCCACGATGATGATTTCCCACAGAGCGAAACGCTCCCACAGAGGGATAACCCTGTTGGTAAACAACGACAATTTAGGGCGTTCAGAAATGGCAAAAATGTGATATGGTGAACAACCAAGTATTCTTAACGCACGATGCGCTGCTAAATCAAATTATTTGTAAATTATAATTTCTAATCATTTACAATTTCTCATGCCCAACGTTCAATCCGGTCATTACTATGCAAACAATCGTGCATTTATTGAGTGTATCTGCTTACTCATTCCTATTATTAATTGCTGTTCAGTATTAAATACAAATTTAAATGCAAATGAAATAAATGTTTGTAGTTCTATTCATAAAGAGTGGAGCGGGCGTAATGAGTCACATAATTTCATGTCGGTAAATTCTGGTATAAATTCATTATTGACTGAAACGAATAATGAACTATCAGCATAGCTATTACTGAAGTCTTGCTTGGAACTTGTTAATACTTGTATCCCCATATAATCGTTCATTGTTCATTGTTATCAAGAGAACACTGCAGAGCATTACGATGATGGAAGGAGTGATGGAACCGTTAGCTAAAAGTTCATTTTCATTCAAGACAAAACATCGTAACGTGTGGACTTCGAAAAACCTCATCATTGAATGTCAATTCCAAACAAAACAACGTATTAAAGTTCTTTCCTTAGAGCTGTTGTCTTACCTCTTTGGCCAGTTGGGGTTATCACAGTTGTCGACAAGCTTCATGTACATGAGGGGTGGCAATATGAAGGAGGTGAGGGTGACCGTCGATCCGCCGACTAGGTTCAGGATCAGCCCGAAGTCCGGCACTGCGAGGCAGATGAGCATCTCAATAACCACTATGCTGGATCGTAGGAGGATGCGTTGCCAGCCGAAAGCTGAATAGAGAAGAGACGGTGAAAGGTTTAGGACTAACACGAAACCAGTGAAGCTGAGAGGCGAAATTAGGCGAAGGCCTTAGTTGCAGGGGCGTATACAATTGTAGTTGAAAAAAATATACCGCTGGCGAATGCCCTAACAAAACACTTCACATAATTGATGTGTAATGATTGACGTGTCTGAAAAAATGCAAATATTCAAACTTTTCGAAAATATCCCCCTGTTAAATAACTGGGAATTGAATGTATTTTTTGTAACTGAGGAAAAGATCATCAGAATATGCTAGGTCGAATCAGTGGAACGAACGCTCTTTTTCTAAGAAAACCATTGTAGACCTGTGTGTTCGATATTGTTTCTTTTCGGTAAATATATTATAACTCAATAACGAAACTTTTGAGCTAACTGGACGTATGTTTCGTTGTTCTCGATCGTGTGTGAGCCACAGCAGTTGAGTTAGTTACCATCAGCTTATCGTATCTTTGTAACTAGATAACAAATGCCGCGCTGCATCGGAACATTAAACACGAGGACAAACAACTTAATCGTTATAAGACTCACTTTGTGGGAGACTTAACATTTCCTCAAAGCCTTGACCAATTGGGTTGAAGGTGATGATGTAGGTTCCGATGAGGTTGATGATCTCCATCACAATGGCGCACTTGACCACAGTGTTGAACTCCACCGCCAGGAGGATGTTGCTTTTTACAAACGATCCCATCAGGGCGTATCCTGCTGCCGCTATCGGTAGGTACAGCGCCAGGATGCCTGCAGACACATTGGGAAGTCCCGGTTAGCATTGGATGATAGTCTAGTGATGCACCTTTAGTCAAAGTACAATGTTTGGTATCCAGTGATGTGGAGTGTGAGTTCAATGTTTGATATCTGGATGACGCCACACTTGGGAATACCCCAGAGAAGGTCTTCTGGATGTGCCGCGCTTGATAAAACAATTGCTGGCTACCGGGCTGGAGGTTAATAGTAAGAGATGTGAGTAAACTTTTCCTGACCACACACACCGCAGTGGTGGGGCATAAAGAAAGACATTACAAATTTGTGTTTCCTAATGTTCAGATAGTTTCGAGCAGTCAGTGTACGTTGTTATATAGAAGCACCACTTTCAAAGCACGGCATACCTGGTGTTCTGAGTGCGAATCAAAACGACCTCGAGAGAAGGGTTGCACTTCTATTGGTAATGGTCACCATCTTTCGTCTTGTTAAAGAACTGTTTTTCCGTATCTAAATTACAATATGTGTTGAGATCCCCTCCCGCCATTAAATACTCTGAATGCTTAGAGGGTTTTGATCAAGAATTGAGAGATGCAGTGACGAGGGTGTCCAGCTTACCACAGGGTGATAGATCATGGGACATGCTGCGTTACCAGTGAGGTTTTGGGGGCTTATGTTCAGACAGGCCCAAGCTATTGCCCTCCTGGCCTTCATTAGGTCGATGTACTCAGAAGGTAATTTAGTGGAAGCCGTCTTTTAAGCTGTGAACAACGTCTTCGCCACTGAGGTGCTGCAGAAGGCAATTGGAACATATGGGGAGAGGAGCTGTAATGCCCTAGCATGGGAGGGACTGGACAAGGCTAAGCAGAAGGTTTGGGATTTGACTTTGGTCACTGTCAACCCCAATGGAGATCAGATGTGGAGGTCACGCCTCGTAGCTGACTCTAATATAGAGAGAGCGGCCATCGGTTGCACGCAGTTCCTACACCATTCTTGGGGACTCAGCTTGATCCCGAGACGTTACGCATTGCCGTGGCTTTAAGGGTACGGGCAAAAATCTGTGAACAGCACTCCTGTCGGTGCGGTCAGCGAATGAATTAGTTGGGGCTACACGGACTGCCATGTAGGTACTAGCATTTGTTCCAAGTCACCAGCGTCGGTTCGTGGGCTTGCTGACCAGTGGGTGGAGCGAATAGTGCTGCCACGGGAGCAGAAACGAGTATGAGGAAAATGCAAGTGGCTTAACGTAACAATTTAGAGCCCATTGCCAAGGGAACAAAGAGGTGATTACCACGAATCAACAGCGGGGATTGTGAAGAAAAATGGGCGCAGATTGGTGGAGGCCACTGGAGAACCATGCAAGTCTCTGTGGTTCCAGCAACGTATGGGATTAGCTGTAGAGCGAAGCATGCTCTTAGTATTCTTTGAGCAGTAATGGAAATAGGGGAAAGATTTTAGTGAGTCGGATGTCACACCCTCAGGTGCTCAGGTCCAACCTCACACTGGCGTGATTGAAACACATATTTCTTTGGGCGTTTCAAACACCCTGAACCTGGCAGAGATTTTCATCTTCTCGAAGGATTTTAATAGTTTCTTTCGTTTAATTTTTGTATTCGAATTATATTAATATCAAAGATATTCCTCACTTATATATATATATATATATATATAGATATATACGATTAAAAAACTATATTCAAAGTCTAGCGATATGTGTTGTCACGTAAATTGATATCTAGGGACAAGCATAGGTGCAACGATCAAATTGTTGTAATGTGAACTGAATGGGTTATCTGTACCCTGTGCCAAGTACTGATGAATTACAATCAGAAACCGTTGCGATCTGCCTTTTTTCATGAGTAACGTGAGCCAGAAAGGAAAATGGTTGTCGGTCCTTCGAAACTCACACATGAAGGCCACAGCTACGCTCTTCCAGAATAATGTCCGGTCCCGCATGTCGTTCTGGATGGTGGGGAAGGAGGAAGCTCCTCCAAAGGCGAAGAGTATTGCCCCAAACCCGAGGAAGAAAGACGAAAAGGTTGGGTTGCTGAACTGCACGTAGACGTCTTCTGTCTGCGGGATGGGTGGGGAGGGGGAGGAAGCCGTTAGTAGAGGCCAGAACATTAGTGGGTCAAGTCATGGGCGAGCATTATGATGTAGGCGAGGGTCCGGGTATGAATGGGAGTCACACCATGGACGAGTGTCATAATATGAACGGGAGGCGGGATATGGGCGGGAGTTGGGATAAGTGCGGGGTTCAGGACATGGATGAGTGTCAGTGTGTGAGCAGGGTCAAGCTATGACCAAGGGATGTGAACGGGACTTAAGACATGGAGGGGAGTCTGGATATGGAAGGAGAGATTTAAGATATTTCCCGGGAACAGGACATGAGCTGGGATCAAAGCAGGGTGGAGGGTCGTTACAAAGACGTTCATCACAGAACGTCAGCAGGAAGGAGCATTTCATTACTTTTGCGCAATAGTAATGGTTAAACTGTTCGTGTGTCCCCGTGAATCCTCAGTGATGACTATTATCATTAGTTTTTTGCATTCTGTCCCATATTCTAAAAATTGTCAGTGTTTATGAAGTTTTTTTTTCATAAAGATAGATGCTCTCCCCGTGAACGACGGACACAAATGAGAAAACAAAGGGTTATTGAAGTTCCTCCGCTTTATTTGAAGTTTTTTATATTCAAAACGCTGTGTTGGCATCATGGGAACCAGAGTTAGAAATGCTTAGCTGCTGTTGCTGGCTTGTCAGTCATGGACAGCAATAAACTGTCCAGGGTGTGGAAGCGGATTAACGAGTGTGGAATGTCCTGTATCATCTCGCACATTAATGCTGAATTAGCTGAAGAGGAGCAACAATCATTGACCTAACGTCGTGTGTGGATGAACTGAAGAAGCGGGTGTCCTTCGAAAGGAGACGGTAGATAACAACCAGGCCTGAGAGGAATGATAATCTCGTCCTCTCTGGTGATATCCCCGAGGACTTTAATGCTGGTGAGGAGACGAGGACTGTATATTCGGTGAGGAAGTTGCTTCAAGAGAAGAACGCATAACGTTCTCAGAGGAGGACAACAGTGTGGCTCACATGATAGGCAGGGCACGTAATCAAAGGACAGATTAACGAAGTATTTCCTTCCAACTTTATCGGCGAGACTGCAATGATCAGCTCATGACTGCTTGTAAAAAGAAAAAGCCTGATCAGTACTTCGTGAACAAATTTCTGACGTTCTCTCGCAGAATCATAAACTACGTGCTTCGTCTCGCCTATAAAAATTCCGAAGCTTTCTGATTCTGTACGTCTCAGGAGGGTTTCGTTTTCGTACGGTTGCTTTAAATTGGTTCTGATGCTCACGGACGTGGACAGTATAACAAGTTTACTGTCAATAACTGCCGAACTCTTCATGACCTCAGTAAACGTGTTGAAGACACCTCGACCTTTTTTGATGGACTACTTTCCATAGCTCACCTTATCATACAACCCCAATGTGTGAATACCACTATTTATTACGGTTTCATTTTTGGAAAGTCTTTGTAGCACCAGTCAATGTTTCCAACAATATATTTTTTATGTATATTTATTTGTAGGCATCATTGTTACCTTCCTTGGTCATCATAATGTTGCCTAATCCGAGGGGAACGTGTTCTTCCTCATTGTTGACATCAGACCTCGCTAACGGTGTGAATTAGTTTTGGATTTTTTACCAGTTAGTTAAACGAAACATTTTCACCCGCTAGGAGTCCACGAATAAGGGAGAAGATGAACTATTCCCGCTGAACTGATGCTGATTTGAATCATTTTAATGAGATATATCGAATCACTAATAACGATCTAATTAATTATTATCACATAGGTGCAGTGGCGAAACAAAATTAGCAAGTTTTTATTTTCAGTTCTAGACTAACCATGATTAAAATCATAATTCGCTGCTGTACATTTGATCATGTATAATTTTTCTTGAACAAAGATTAAGCAATTTATGTTTCGATAAAATCTCTAAGTGCTATTTTAGAGAGTTTTTTTCTGAAAGCTGACTGCAGACGGACACAACTATATCTTCGTATACCTTTGAAAACTCTAATACTCTCATTCCTTGACAAACAACGACGAGCTGGTCGAGGGAAGGTTGCTATTTCTTCGTGCAATGCTTGAAGCTTTAGAAACCCTTCTCACATTTAAATTTTCATACTATAAATTAGGTATTTCTCAAATAGTTTTGTGAATCTGGACAAATTACAATCGATACAGTATTTAAGACATCCTTGGCCAATTGCATTGATTTCATCGACTCTCTTCCAAATGTTGTTTAACCCATTAACGAAATCAACAGGAACGATGTTCTTTGTATGGTGATTTCAACATCAATCAACTCAACTCCAATAATGATTCCGGGTTCTCATATTGCCTCAACAAATGCAATCTAGCCCCGCTTCTTCCAATGATCACCTAATCTACGAGAATAACTGAAGCGTCTGCCGCTGCTACACTCATTTGCAGAGTCACATCGTCCCCGTATGAGTTACTCACATGAATAATACTCTCAAATTATTCTCCTCACTTGCTTGTTCTTTACCATGTAAAAATAGTTCGCTTATCGATCCATTGTTGATAATCTTGAAAATAGAACAGTTATATACCGTGATATTAACCATGACTCATTGAAGGCAAGGCAATGCAAATTGAATGATAGTCATTTACAAAGTTTTATGAAGAATAGTGATCCTGGATATGTCATTAAAACCCTCTCTGATATACTGAACATAACTCAGAATAATTGCTGCCTAATATAAACGAAAATTGTACTGAAAAGTCTAAACAGAAGCAGTGGATAACATCTTCGTTTCGAAGATAAAGAATGCAGAAGACAAACAGAATTTCCACGAATTATTCAATAACTGTAAAGATACCCTAACGCTTCATGATAGCCAGTTAGAACAATTATCCACGAATGAGGCTCCGATAAAAGGGATACATAAATGAAACAACTGACACAGTGACACCAAATACGAAAATAAACTTGATATTGCCAATGTGTTACACGAATTTCCTTGAATATTGTAAGACATTTACTGAATCTTGTAACCCTACCCCATGTTTCATTCATTTAATTCGTTGCATTAAATTCGTTGCACTGATCCGTTTTTCCGTGAAGTCATTAGTGACACCAATAGATGAAAGGAACCCTATGCTATCTCCTAGGACAAGAAGTGTGACATATTTTGTACTTGATAATGTTAATAAAGAATTTTGTTGAAGTTTGTCCACAACCAATGTTTAGCACGACATTCGAAAAAATAGCATACATATAACTACCTTATTGTTACGAAAAAATTTACATTCTTCATCGAGGTCGTTTTGGAATTATGAGAAAAAATGAGTATGTGCAAGCCATATTACACCCTATGAATTTTTGAATCAATATTTTGATTTAATCAAAATAGTACTTTCAATATTTTCAGACTTACGAAAGGCATTCGGAATCGTTGAGTTACTATTTTACTGCCTAAATTGTGCTTCCATAGCGTACGTGGAATAGCATGGAAGGGATTGGATTTGATTGTGTCTATTCAGTGAAAAACGTGGTCTGTATAGTAAATAAATAAATGTTCAAGAGTCATATCATTTAACAAGCCAGCTGTTATTACGCTAGATTTCTGTTCACTATTAACTAAACGGTTACACAAAATGGGAACTCCACATAAAAAAAAACAAATCTTCAACTTCATTAATTTCATTAGAATCCAAACTCATTTAGTGTCTCCCAATATTGATATAGTTGGTTATATCTTGATAATATTCATTAGGCGTCATATTATTTGTGTTTTAATTTGTCTTCAATATTATGGCGGTTTTCAATTATGTATTTATAAATATATTACTTTAGAGTAACAATAATACTAATAAGCTGTATTGATGGTACGATTAATAGTTAGAAGAAATACAAAGCGTCCTAGAAAAGGATAAGATAGGTTCAGACTAGTTGGGTTGCCCTTAAAGCATTTTACTTCTCATGACCATTTCAGTTTATGTACATAAACTGTGTTCGAAATTAAAAAAAAAAAATCAGTTTTTTCAGCCCTGTTGATGTTCATTCACAACAAACAAAATGTAAACACATGTGGTATGAAAGTCTTTACGATGTTTCATGAATCACTTAGACATTCTCCTCGTGTGATTGGAAATAAATGAAAATATGATGATTTTTATAGAATCCTTCTCAATCTGCAGTGATCCAATTGCAATGTTTATTTATTTTATACGTGCAACGATGGCCTGAATGTAATTGATGTCGTGGACAAATCATCAAGATTAGCTGACAAGAGGTTATCTCAAACCTAAGCGTTAACACGATTGTGATGGGTACTCCAGATGCGACTTGAACCTAGTTCCCTTCCTATCTTTTTATGTCAGATAATTTCATGACCGTCTTTTCACCCGGCGATGGCAGAGCCACTCTCACGAGTGAAACATATTCTCAGATATGACATTTAACATGTTTTTTTCATTACACTGTGAAGAAAGATTGGGACGATTATTTGATGAACGGTGTCTTAGTGGCTTCAGCATAGCTAAGGGTCGATAGCAGTACAAACTGTAGGGGTCCATTGCAGTACAAACTCGCGTACATCTTTAATTATGAATAATTAATATGGCACAGGCTTGGCACAGCAGAAGGCTTGATGGCCGAGAGGTTACCGCGTTGGCCGATCCTCGCAAAAGAATTTAATAAGAAAAAGTTGAAGTAATATTTTGAGAGGTTGTCTGACCCGGAGTCAGACAACTTAGTCGAGGGTCACGATAACCTGACGGAGAAATTGTTGAACAATCGATTTTACATTTTACGGTGTAGCGAGTAGGAGAAGAGCTACAGCAGTTCTTGTGCGTAAATTAATTTATCTCGACATTACCATATATCACTTTACTGCCGCAACCACTTATTCCTTGCTCAATCTGACAGCGCCCATTGGATCATTTTAACCGTGACGCTAATGAGGAGCATGGGTGTTCAATGTGCTGGAAGAGGTGATTCTGGGAGGCAAATGTAGATTAACCTGCCACTCATGATTGGAAGAGTAAGTTCAGTTATTGGAATGCAGAAGATGTGATGAAGTGTACGATAAGATTTGTTTTTAGCTTACCACGGTGACAAAGATTTCGATGAACACCACCAGGCACGCAATGACTGTCGCCACCACCGCAGCCACAGACGCCTGCCTGAGGAAGAAAGGATGCAGTTTGTCA
>SDVV010016784.1:1543-14150 GCA_016164225.1 Gammarus roeselii | reverse complement strand
GAACTGGAGACTTGTCCTGCAAACAGTGTGCAGAACTGGAGACTTGTCCTGCAAACAGTGTGCTGAACTAGAGACTTGTCCTGCAAACAGTGTGCTGAACTGGAGACTTGTCCTGCAAACAGTATGCTGAACTGGAGACTTGTCCTGAAAACAGTGTGCAGAACTGGAGACTTGTCCTGAAAACAGTATGCTGAACTGGAGACTTGTCCTGAAAACAGTGTGCTGAACTAGAGACTTGTCCTGCAAACAGTGTGCTGAACTGAAGACTTTTCCTGAAAACATTTTGCTGTACTAGAGACTTGTCCTACAAACAGTGTGCTGAACTGGAGACTTGTCTTGAAAACAGTGTGCTGAACTGGAGACTGTCCTGAAAACAGTGTGCTGAACTGGACACTTGTCCTGAAAACAGTGTGCTGAACTGGAGACTTGTCCTGAAAACAGTGTGCAGAACTGGAGACTTGTCCTGCAAACAGTGTGCTGAACTGGAGACTTGTTCTGCAAACAGTATGCTGAACTGGAGACTTGTCCTGAAAACAGTGTGCTGAACTAGAGACTTGTCCTGCAAACAGTGTGCTGAACTGGAGACTTGTCATGAAAACAGTGTGCAGAACTGGAGACTTGTCCTGAAAACAGTGTGCTGAACTGGACACTTGTCCTGAAAACAGTGTGCTGAACAGGAGACTTGTCCTGAAAACAGTGTGCTGAACTGGAGACTTGTCATGAAAACAGTGTGCTGAACTGGAGATTTGTCCTGAAAACAGTGTGCTGAACTTTAGACTTGTCCCGCAAACAGTGTGCTGAGTTGGAGACTTATCCTGAAATCAGTGTGTTGAACTGGAGACTTGTCCTGCAAACAGTATGCTGAACTGGAGATTTGTCCTGAAAAAAGTGTGCTGAACTGGAGATTTGTCCTGCAAACAGTGTGCTGAACTGAAGACTTGTCCTGCAAACAGTGTGCTGAACTTGAGACTCGTCCTGCAAACAGTGTGCTGAACTAGAGACTTGTTCTGAAAACAGTGAGCTGAATTGGATACTTGTCCTGAAAACAGTGGGCTGAACTGGATACTTGTCCTGAAATCAGTGTACAGAACTGTAGACTCAACAAAACCGTCAGGTAACAGGAGTTACTAATAAGGTAACATTTCGATTCCGATTCTCGCTGTCTCTATCATGTAAAAGGGTTATAAACAGACGACTATTCCGATTCTCTGATCAGCAGATTGTTTCGTTCCACGCCCGCAATTTCGGATGCTACACATTACCTTGCATATATTTGATTTTGTATGCAAAACTAAATGGGAACCGTCGCCTTTTGTCTTCAAATGATTTTAAATTGCTGTCAAGCAATGCACTCGATTTTGATACATTTTTGCCTCATCACCATTGGACGGGTGGTAATTAACGACTTATGCGCCGTTAACTTTAATTACGCGATTCTGTCGCACAACGCAAACTCTTCCCTGAGCATTTGGTGTCAACCTATACCTATTTAGACAGTTAACATATATGGTGACATGCCTATACCTATTTAGGCAGTTTTTCACATATGGTGTCAGCCTATACATATTTAGGCAGATTACACATGTGGTGTCAGCCTATACCTATTTAGGCAGTTTTTCACATATGGTGTCAGCCTATACATATTTAGGCAGATTACACATGTGGTGTCAGCCTATGGTGCTGCCTATACCTATTTAGGCAGTTAACACATATGGTGTCAGCCTATACCTATATAGGCAGTTTACACACATGGTGTCAGCCTATACTTATTTAGGAAGTTTACACACATGGTGTCAGGCCATACCTATTTAGGCAGTTAACACGTATGGTGTCAGCCTATACCTATTTATGCTGATTACACATATGGTGTCAGCCAATACCCATTTAGACAGTTAACACGTATGGTGTCAGCCTATACCTATTTAGGCAGTTTACACATATGGTGTCAGCCTAACCCTATTTAGGCAGTTTACACATATGGTGTCAGCCTATACCTATTTAGGCAGTTTACACATATGGTGTCAGCCTATACCTATTTAGGCAGCTTTCACATATGATGTCAACCTATACCTATTTAGGCAGTTTACACATATGGTGTCAGCCTATACCTATTTAGGCAGCTTACACATATGATGTCAACCTATACCTATTTAGGCAGTTTACACATATGGTGTCAGCCTATACCTATTTAGGCAGTTTACACATATGATGTCAGCCTATACCTATTTAGGCAGTTCACACATATGGTGTCGGCCAAAGCCTATTTATACAGTTTACTATGTACGAGTTCATAATCAACGCAAGTCAGTCTTGTTCAGCCGTTCACTGGTGATCAGCTGCAGGCAGTCCGGCCAGCTGGAACTGATCTCTCTATTGCCCTAATTTTTACTAATAACCACAGTTAATAGCGTTTTCAATTAAAAAAATAGTATTGCATACATTTCTTGTAGTAATATTAAATCAGTAATATTTGAGCAAGGTCATAAACAACTTTTATTTTGATGGGAAACTTGAGTTGTCATTTAAATTTCTTTTTCGGCCTTGAATTGAGATGTCTATCGTGAAACCTTTCATACAAAAGAAGCCATCATCAAGCCATACCGAAATATTTATGTTTCAAAAAGTATATTGATGGATTCTCTACAGTACGAATCAATAGGGATTGTCTTTCAATAAATGTGAAGGAACGCAGGATATTATAAAATTAAGATGGAACACAACCACACGAATTATTTTAATATAAAATATATAATCTCAAACTTTTCAACGATTAGTTCTGAATCGCGTTGGATAGAAGGCCCTTCGATCTATTTCTTGTTTGAGATTCGGCCATCCCCTTCGAGAGGGTCAACCGAGATGCATCATCATTTTATTAAAAAGCCTCGTCAATTCAAAGATGGCAATGTCTTTTTCAGTCCCGTACAACGTTCCTGTCATGTAAAGTCCCTTGTAAGGCGCCAGTCATTTGTATCGTTCCAGAGTTCTTTATAGTTCTTTATGACGTGTCAGCCACCTGTGGGCCATTATAACGTGCCAGAGACCCTTACACTCCAATATATCCCGCCAGAGTCCCTAAAAGTCGCTTTTAACGTGTCAGAGTCCCTCAAACTCCCTGCAAAGATGACAGAACCTCCTTATAATACATAATGACGTGTCAAAGTTCCTTGCAGTCCCTTCTGAGGTGCCAGAATACCTGATAGTTCCTTATGACGTGCCGGAGTCCCTTGTAATATTTTTGAAATTTAGAGACAGCTCAGTGTGACTTCCACCGCGAAAGAGATGACGTCATGTCGGTTCGATTCAACGCCTATAGCTTAGGAATATGAAATTAATGAATGGAGCTGTATGTTTATGCTATGATTGTTATCACCCCGGAGCCCTCGCTCATTGTTATCATCCCGGCGCCCTCGCTCGTTCTTATCACCTCGGCGCCTTCGCTCATTGTTATCACCCCGGAGCCCTCGCTCATTGTTTTCACCCCGGCACCCTCGCTCATTGTTATCACCTCGGCGCCCTCGCTCATTGCTATCACCCCGGAGCCCTCGCTCATTGTTATCACCCCGGCGTCCTCGCTCATTGTTATCACCCCGGAACCCTCTCTCATTGTTACCACTCCGGCGCCCTCGCTCATTGTTATCACCTTAGCCCCCTCGCTCATTGTTATCACCCCGGAGCCCTCGCTCATTGTTATCACCCCGGCGCTCCCGGCCATAACCGGTTAACGCGAAACGGCAGTGATATTGACCCCGAGTTCAGAAGAACAATAAATACATATAAATAATAAAAAAGTTTATTCATACACAGATGTTATGTTATTCTTTTTAATAATCAATTTCTTCATAGTAAATCTAAGATCGGTGAAATGAACATGATAAGAACCTGTAACAGAGTAATTGGAGCTGTGTGCGAGCAGTGGGAGGCATTTCACTTTCCTAGCTGAACATAAGAACAAGACTCATGCCGAGACATGTCACGACGAGAAAGCTGTCAGGGTTGAGTTTCAATGTACACTATAAATACGCACTGTATTCCGTTGACATAAGGTGTTTCGTTCTGGCAATCGGATCTTTCATATAACAGTCAATTAGAGTGGGAATTGCTAATTCAGTAATGCGCCCAATTCATTAGGTAGCAGAGAATGCGACGGAATGGTTGGGTCTATGTGATACAGAGAGTCACTGACAAAACAAAAACGGTCTTAGTGAGACAGATAGTCACTGACAAAACAAAAACATAAAACAGAGAAAATATCATCATTATAATATACAAAAAAAAGTTTCCGCGTGCACACGCTGTGTGTTATTCTCGTGGAACAATAAGCTCTCTGTAACGCGTCACGACGGAAGGGCTATCATGGTAGGTTTGAGGTCCCAACAAGTGTGCGTTATATCCTGATGAAATAAGATGTTTATATTTGACATTGATATCCTCTGCATAGTTTTTAGTACGAATTCTTCATTCAGACCCTCAGCCTAATCAATTGAATAGCAAAGAATGCGACGGTATAGGTGGATCTATGTGAGTTAGAGAACCACTGGCATAGTAAACAAAAAAGGAAAAAAAATGCATTCATACACCAACCAGCGTGGTATTTTTGTAGACAGAGTACACACAGAGTACACACCTTATACACGAAGAAACATATATACCTACATCGCGTATGAAACAATTGTCCTCGACGGCACAGATAATTTATTTTAGGGCCAGAACGATGCGAAGTCAAGTCAATAGGGACAGGGCACGCTGAGATGAAATTGCAAGATTATGCAAGGTTCTGCCACAGTGCGGTCGTGTTTGAATTGGCAGCTGCAATTTGTACAAGAAAGACAAATAGAAAGAGAGATCAGAGAAACAAAGTATGTGAGGTTATGTAGTTTTTTGTTGACAGGGTGGTAGTGGTGATGCTCTGATCGAGCTGGAAAATATAGTTTTACGTTACCAGTTTTGCGTTAATCGTCATCGATTATTTAACTCTGCCTGCCCTTGTCTGCGAGGAAGCAATAGAGTGGTACATTTCTGTTTGAAAGAAGATACGGTTGTGCAATTCTGAATGTCAGCTGGGGGCTTGTTGAAGCTCTTTGGACCTGAAACAGCGAAATCTCTGGCCCCAATCTCTGTTCTTCTGAACTCTGTGTCCATGTTATCTTCATTCCGTGTTGATCGTTGATGGGCTGCTTTTCGAATTGTCAAAACAACACTGTTGGAACAGGAGAGCTTGTTCTGAATTTTAAAATCTCGTACTGCTTCGTTCAGTTCTAGTCGTTCCTGGATGTTCAGCCACCCGAGTTTTTTAGAATTGGTGTCACGTGATCGCTCTTCCTATAGTTCCCATCGTGAGCTACTTTTGCGGTGAAGTTTACGTTGCGTTGAATAAGTGAAAGTAATGTTTTCGTGCCCTTACCCAAAATGGTGGGGCAGTAGTTTAAATGTGAAAAATCAGAGCATTGATTACGAGAAGTCTGGACTTGAAGTCGAGTTGTTTCTTAGTTCGACTGAAAAACATGTGTGTACCATTCAGTTTGGAGCATGGGATCAAGCCACACTTCCAAACTTTTGACTTTGTTGTCATGAGGGATTTTTGCGCCCATACAGTCAACAACAAAATTTTCGGGAACTCTCCGTGTGTTCGCTTTAGATCCCAGGATAATGCACTGTGTTTTACTTGTATTAACTTAAAGCCCATTTGAGGAATACCAATTATTTATCTGGGTCAACGCTGTCTCTGCATCCTTCTTCAGCTTATATAATTCGTTTGCTGGTCTAACGAACAGCAATTGAATATCGTCCGCGTATAATGTCATTCTGGCATTGTCGAGAGGGTCTCCACAGTTTATGTCATTGATAAACAGAAGGAAAAAAAACGGTCCGAGAATCGATCCTTGTGGAACCCCGAAATTTACCTGTCATGGAGAAGAGGTCATTTTTCCATATAACACGACAGACTGGGACCGCTGCCTGAGATAGCTTTCAAACAAGGGTGTTTGTATGTTTAGTTGTATCAGTTTTTGCAGCACATTATCGGGATTTACACTATCAAATGCTTTAGAGAGGTCCAGCAGCACGAGTAATGATAGACTATTTTCGTCTATAGCTTTGTATACGAGGTCGGAGATTTTCAGTAGAGCGTCTTCAGTAGAGGTCTTCCGTCTGTATGCATACTGACATTCATTGATCAGGTTGGCCTCTTCTAGGTAGTCAAGGAGATGACGTGCAATGATCTTTTCCAGGATTTTTAAAGTAACTGGTAGGAGGCGTATGGGTCTGTGATTTGAAGGGCCGTTTGCCTCCCTTTTTTCATGGATAGCTTTGATTAGCGTGTGTTTCCAATTTTGAGAGAAGATATTTGTTACAATGGATGTGTTGATGAGCAGCTGGAGATATGGCAAAATAATTTGTAGCCCGTTTTTGAGGAGCTGTAATGCTATTCTATCGTTCCCACATGAAATGGTATTTTTAGGCGCGAAAATAGTCGAAGCAATTTCCAGTCTGCTTACCGAGCTCGGTGTCCACATTTGTTCGTTCTTGGTGGATGAGTCGTTATGAGATGGAACCGGAAACCGAAGACTAGCACACAGATGTGTTTAGTCTCAGGCCCAATTTTGTTTCAACAATCTACCAGCTGACGTTAAAAATTTCGTCAATGCATCTTCCTTCAGTCAAAAGGACCACTCTGCTGCTCGCCCGTTGGCAAGTGATAGCAGAGTGAAAGGACCTCCTTAGGCGGATATTATTAAGACAGCTGAAGAACTTGGTAGCGAGGGTACTCGTGACCCTCACAACATGAGAGCCCCAAACCATAACTATCTACATCTAAGAACCTTTTTCATTGCGTCACAGGGCTTGTTGCCTTTTTATGGGCATCTAGCAGCTGTCGAGACACAAAGTATCCACTGCAGCATATTTCCGAGGTGTAACTGCTTGTGAGACTGAGAGTTTATTGACAACTTTATCAACCTGCTGTCGGGGAACTTGAACGCATTCTTCGTTCCATGTAACTAGCAAGCCTGATGTCTAGCCAAATACCTTGCTCGATGAAATTCTGCCATGAATTTCTAGTAAAAAAATATTTAAGGAATACTTTGTACAACACCAGAATACTACAAGGCCTCTCGTCAATGAATGACTTTATTATCAATATTATTATAACTTTTATATTGATGCGGATATCTTCCAAACATGTTTTAATGAAGTATGCCTTGCATCCCACCAACGGTTCCAATAAGACGATCTAATCGATTAAATGCTACTTTCCATCATCGTCAGCAGAACACCTCGTTTAAAAGCCCGCCCGGGTCCACAAGATCTTTATAATTGGTTGTCATGAAAATCTAGTTAATACCACGAATAGTGACGATTGTAAAATCATGCTTTGAAGGCATGTTGTGGAATCACGCTTATAGTAATGATTGTAAAATCCCGGTTTTTATTTATTATTGTGAAGTTATGCTTATGGTGACGAAAGTGAAATCACGTTTTTGGTGACGATTTTGAAGATCAATGTCAACGATGCGAGTAATCTCGAGGATTGTCACCAAAAGCATTTTAATGGTGACTGGCGGCGGTTCTATAGTGATGTTAAAATGGCGGTCTTTCCTTTCGTAGACAAACATTATATTCATCGATTCCACTATTCAGATGCCAGAAAGGAAGTAATGAGTTATCGATCAATCATTTTGATATAGAAAATGTGAATGCCAGGCGTAACTTGTCCAAACTATCGAGGTAGCTTTGGTGAATGGCTTCACTTATCACATAAAAGAGAAGAATAGCTTTAATATTTAGTAAATACATACGATAGCAAGTACTGATTCTGATATCAGTGGTAGGTTGTCGCATTAGGGATCACCTCATAATAACTAGAAGAAGAGTGGATAATTACTTGAAGGGGATCTTTGGGAGATATTTTGTTCAGTGATAGATTGAAAATGAGGAGCCTGTATTGCCAATAAGCTCTTGACCGTACTGCTCAACAAATAATTCCTTTCTCATTTTGATGAACATATATTGCAATATATAGAGGAAACAACAATACTTAACTGTTAATCTATAACGACGTAACAGATCAGAATTTTGCAACTGCAAATTGAAGTCTATTGAATGTTTTCATCCACTATTCAAATCTCCGAAGAACTGCTACTTGTAATTCTCCAGTCTGGACAGTCATGCATTTCAAATGTATTACTATTTTGTCTTGTTTGTTCTAATCTTAGCTAAATTTTGCCGTTTTATTGCGCTTCATCGCTGCTCAACACAAGTTAACCGACCTGGGTCAAGGCAATAGACTGTTCCTCTGCATCTTGGGCCGGAGACGGTCTATGGAAGTGTGGATGAGAGCAGCTACATACATTTCATCATACGTATTTACTGAAAGTGGATATTCAATGAGATCAACTAATTTTTTAGCGATGGAAGTATTCAAGCATGAGTAACATATTAAATCCCAAAATTCCTTTGCTTTAGTTTTGCTCATTACCGAGGCAATACTTTCAAACTTTGTTTCGCATCAAAATTGTCTAAACGTTCCGACGATTGTCGAAAGCAATCGAACAAACAGAAATGAAACATTGAGATGGGTGCCGAGCTGTTTCGGCTGGTCTGTGAGGTCAATAAGTTTTGAATACTAATTATTCATGTATTGTTCGGAATCTAATTGTTACTGGTGCGGATACCAGAAATACTTATCCAGAACAGGCTTGGCAACTGTCTGAGAACAACATCTATTGTAAAAAATTAAATTTCTTCAGCAGCTGATTGCCTCCTCTCCATGTTATTCCTGTAGTTGCATAGAGACATCAGTATTATCCCAATAATCATTCGTTATCAATTGTCACATCTAATGGAAACTGTCCTTATGAACCAACTGAGTGCCATATCGCCACCTTAGCATTCGTTGTGGCATCGAACTTCCGCTCAATTCAATAAAAGACGGTCGTGCAACCACTTTCCGTTTCAGGAACCGTACATGGTTAAATGCTACATCACAGCGTGCGGACTGGTGAATGATACGAATAACAAACACGGTCAGCATTTATTATTCGGCCAAAATCTTATCTAATGGAACTTGATAACAGCCTGCATCTCAGTGCGCTCATGTCTTCGGAGGTTGATCTACTGCAAAGTTGTCAGAATTTTAGGGTAAAGTTGTCTCACATTTTGATATTTTTTACATATATAAGCGTTGCTGTCATCATAATTAGCGGCAAACACTGAAAAATGTACACTCTACATACTTTCTATAGCTTTCCGTGGGTTTCGGCGTAGCAATATTGTATAATGATAGAATCAATCTACTATGGAATTAGATGGATAACAGATTTAAACTCATAGATTTCTTGGACTACAAATGAAAACCTATGTTACTCATGCTTGAATACCTCCATCGCTAAAAAATGATTTGATCGCATTGAATATCCACTTTCAGTAGATACGTGAGATGAAATGTATGTGGCTGATCTCATCCACACTTCCATAGACCGTCTCCGGCACAAGAAGCAGAGGAACAGTCTCTTGCCTTGACCCAGGTCGGTTAACTTATGTGTTGAGCAGCGACGAAGTGCAAGAAAACGGGAAAATTCAGGTAAGATTAAGACAAACAAGAAAAAGTGGTAATACATTTGAAATGCATGAATGTCTAGACTGGAGAATTACAAGTAGCAGTTTTACGGAGATTTGAATATTGAATGTAAACGTCCAATAGACTTCAATTCGCAGTTGCAAAATTCTGCTCTGTTACGTCGTTATAGATTTACAATTAATTATCGTTGGTTCCTCTATACATTGCAATATATGTTCATTAAAATAGGATAAGAATTATTTGTTGAGCAGTACGATCAATAGCTTATTAGCAATTCAGGCTCCTCATTTCCAATCTATCACTGAACAAAATATCTTTCGAAGATCCCCTTTAAGTAATCATCCACTCTTCTTCTTGTCATTATGAGCTGATCCCTAATGCGACAACTTTCCACTGATATCAGAATCAGTACTTGCTATCGTATGTATCTTCTAGATATTAAAGCTATTCATCTCTTCTATGTGCTAAGTGGAGCCAATCGCTAAAGTTTCCTCGATATTTTAGACGAGTTACGCCTGGTATTTACATTTTCTATATCAAAACGATTGAGGGATAACTCCTTACTTCCTTTCTGTCATCTGAATAGTGGAATCGATGAATAAAATGTTTGTCCTCCAAAAAAGACCGCCATTTTAACATCACTATGGAACCGCCGCCCGTCACCATTAAAATGCTTTTGGTGACAATCCTCGAGATTTTACTCGCATCGTTGACATTGATCTTCAAAATCGTCACCAAAAACGTGATTTCACTATCGTCACCATAAGCGTAACTTTACAAAAATAAATAAAAACGGGATTTTACAATCATTACTAAAAGCGTGATTCCACAACCTGCCTTAAAAGCATGATTTTACAATTGTCACTACTCGTGGTAATACCTAGATTTTCATGACAACCAATTATAAAGATCTTGTGGACCCGTGCGGGCTTTTAAACGAGGTGTACTGCTGACGATGATAGAAAGTAGCATTTAATCGATTAGATCGTCTTATTGGAATCGTTGGTGGGATGCAAGGCGTATTTCGGTAAAACACGTTTGGAAGATATCCGCATCAATATAAAAGTTATAATAATATTGATAGTAAAGTCATTCATGGGCGAGATGCCTTGTGATATTCTGGTGTTTTACGAAGTATTCCTTATAAAAATTTGACTAAAAATTCAAGGCAGAATTTCATCGAGTAAGGTATTTGGCTAGACATCAGGCTTGCTAGTTACATGGAACGAAGAATGCGTTCAAGTTCCCCGACAGCAGGTTGATAAAGTTGTCAATAAACTCTCAGTCTCACAAGCAGTTACACATCGGAAATATGCTGCAGTGGATACTTTGTGTCTCGACAACTGCTAGATGCCCATAAAAAGGCACCAAGCCCTGTGACGCAATGAGAAGGTTTCTAAGATGTAGATAGTTATGGTTCGGGGCTCTCATGCTGTGAGGGTCCCAAGTACCCTCGCTGCTAAGTTCTTCAACCACCAGTCAAGTCATCCTCAAATTTGTTCTGTAACACTTCTCCACATATGAATAAACAATCTTCCAATTGCTTCACAAATTAAATCAGTTAGACAATTTTCACTCCGAAATACAATCTTAATTTAATTTTCATAATAGCTGTTGGAATATTTTAGCACATCTTCGTTTGATTTGGACAATCTTCATTTGCTTACAACAAAGTTGAGAAAGTAATCGGTCAATTGACGATAACTTACACGATCTATGAAAAACACACCAACTTTCAAAAACATTTTTAAAAATCCTGAAATACTCACGTTAAATAATTAATTTGATATTGTCGTGCAAAAAGGAACGTAAGTGGCCGGGCAGAAAGGAAATAGAATTTTACAATAAATTGTAGATCTCAGAGGCCACGACACAAATACCGAACTATCCTTGAAGATCGGGCACGGTAAGTCCATGTTTACGAGCAGAGGCGAGGTTCACTCGATTTCACCTTCTACCGACACTCGTCATACCTAAACCTGGTTCTGAGCTTCTTTTCTCTTCTCGGGATTTGCATGAATGCTCCTCAGACCGCCAAGCGTCGCAATGCATACCGAACCGAAGTCGAACAAGGCGCGCTGGATGTCGGCACACAGAGAGAGTACACGTCGGATGGTGTGGCAGTTGTTCTGCTCATGTCAAAACACATGTTGTTACGCAATATAATAATTTCTTCCGATGTCAATCTATTCAGTGCATTGAATGAAGTAACAAATTATGTTTTATATTAACAATAAATAAAATCATGTCATTCATATATTTGGCCCATAGTGGGCTATAAACTATTTGATATGCTCTAAACAAGCTCATATATTTGGCCCACAGTGGGCTATAAACTATTTGATATGCTCTAAACAAGCTCATATATTTGGCCCACAGTGGGCTATAAACTATTCGATATGCTCTTAACGTGTTCATATATTTAACCCATAGTGGGCTATAAATTATTTGATAAGCTCTAAACATGTTCGTATATTTGGCCCATAGTGGGCTATAAACTATCTGATATGCTCCAAACATGTTCATATATTAAACCCATGGTGGGCTATAAATTATTTGATATGCTCTAAAAATGTTCGTATATTTAGCCCATGGTGGGCTATAAACTATTTGATATGCTTTAAACATGTTGTATATTTAGCCCATATTGGGCTATAAACTATTTGATATGCTTTAAACATGTTATTCATTATTCTTTTGTGAGATATTCTATTGTTTGTTAGGGAATACTTTGAGCATATAAGTTTATTTTCCAATTGAGAATGGCTTTGTTCAGTTTCGAGTCAATCAAAATTCTTTCAATTCCAACGAGCCTCGACAAAAAGAATAATAATAACAGATTTGAGGCCTCGCCTGAATGGATTGTGCTATTTTGCTTTATAAGCTGTGCAATTAATCACTTTAACGTTTGTGCATTCACCAGTAACGTTCAATTACTCTACAATGAAACGTGCAAACATTCTATGTCTAATAATTGCATGTGAATTAATAAGTCAAATAGGCATTGGATAATTTAGAAATAACATTAGGTGT
>SDVV010016782.1:0-14150 GCA_016164225.1 Gammarus roeselii | reverse complement strand
TGTGTGTGTGTGTGTGTGTGTGTGTGTGTGTGTGTGTGTGTGTGTATGTTCGTGTGTGTGTCTGTGTATGTATGTATGGATATATAAATATTTGCAGAATTTTTTTATTTGAGTTAGGAGAAAATAAAATTCTTCAAACACATATGAGACACTTATCCATATTCAACAGTGTTTAAATGAAAGTCAAAACCTGATGGATGCTTCCACGGAAACTGATTATCCCGTAAGAAACGTTTCCCATGAATTCAAAGATATAAATGGTGAACATTTAGGCAAATCAACATAAACAATAATCACGCCAGAATTGCTAGTTGGAAAAGATTGTTCTCATCGTTTGAGGTTATTATTGATTTGACTTCACTCATGAAAAATACCACCAACACAATACACGACCGATCACGATTGAAGTCCCACCCAATTATCGCCTTGGGTTTACTAAACCAGTTTTAGAAGATTCCAATGGATTTCATATTATTTGAATTGTTACTTAAGATTCAATCATCACCTTTCTCCCTCATATCAGAGCCCAGCTTCCCTCATCTAATCACAGAACTCACTGAGAACCCACACTCTTATCTTCTATCTGCCGTTACGAATGGCTCTATTAGGTCTCCAAGGGCCTTGAAAGTTTCCCAATAGGAAGCTCATCATTTCTAGTCATTAGAGGGCAATGGCGTGGCCTGGCAAAATATTCCACATGTTATCCAGTGTGCGCCAAAGAGGACGTGGAGACCTAACCATACAGGACGGCTTTAAACTCCCACTCTTATTTGTGACACCGTGGCCACAAATGTTGACCAATGAGGTTTACCTCATTTACCTTTTGCTCTCATTGATAATTTGGATTTAGCTTTACAAGAAAACCGGCTTTTTGATTCATAATTAAGAAAATATTTCCATGTTCATAAAGTTTATTCCATTTGAGCAATGTATTTCCAACTCTTCAGATGCTCAATGATAAGACTATATGCATCTGCACTACTAAAACTGGTTGTTCAAATTAACACAATTGACGATTTATTTAAATTTCTCAAAGCACATTTCTTGTCAGTGACCGCTGAAGGTTAAGTAAATATTTTCAATTTAACAATAAAGTTTACATGACATTAAATTTATTGAATTATTTACCATTGCCAACTACTAACGGAAAACATGGAATTCAAATTGAAGAAAGTAAAAACCTTTAAAGATATAGCATTAATATCTGCAAATTTACCCAAGTAATGCGATTACACAAACAAACGGAAGGATTTGGTCGAAGCTGATTACCCCGTGAAATAAGAAAAGGTTGCAATTGATGTAATTGCAAAACAGGAACACCGAGTTTATTTCGAAATCAAGGATATGAATGCTGAATTGGTAGGAATATCACTGTCCACAAATGGACATATTATTTTTCATTAAGAATTTAACCACAGAATCGTGAGTTTAAATGTATAAGATCAGAATCTGGCGCAAGGTAAACAATGTTGGTTTATCAAATAATGTTAGAATATGAGCATATCCCGCTAAAAAAAATTTAACATGTTGCGTGCGACACTCGCTGCTCAATAAAATCCTATAAGATTATTTTATCGTAGCAACTCTAGACGTTCTGTTAACGTACCTCCCTGAAAATTCATATTTTCCATTTCACAAGTTATCCATCACAAGTATGTAGATGTGTTGACGCAAGGCCTATTGTTGGATTGGAGCAAAAATCTGCACCGTTACTTTACGAATTAATACAAGTTATTGCCTTGCCAACCTTGTTTTCCTAACCGCAGAACAAGTTCTGGAGAATGAGTATGATGAAAGTTACTCACAACATTTTTAACATGTTTTGGTATATTTAGTGAGGTAGTGCAGAGAGATGACGTCATTGTTCTTTTGCTATAAACCTAAGGTCATTGAGCTCACGCGGTGTGTTAAACTATTATTGCCCGTGGGTGAGAATAGTCCCACAAAATTGTTCATTCCCCCCAATTATTTGAGTCCTAATACATACTGACGTAAAAAATGATGTTAAGACAGAAGTAATTGTTCACGATACTCTAACAGGTTGTTGTTGCGACACTCTGACACTCTTAGTGTGTCAATTTCTGCTCTAGTTATAATGGGCATCTTTGTATCTATGGTTGGGTCTAACTGCAATGACATCGCATATGTTGGGTCACAAAGGTCATTAAATGTCACGTTTCCAACTATTTATTCTACATTTGGAATTCATTTAACTGTATTTTACATCAACAAAACTTCACGATAAAATTTTATATAAGATTTTAACAAAATTTGAATAAAAAAAAGCATTGAGTTCTACGTCGCAAACACTTTTTCTGGACGCGAATATATTTCATAATTTTTATTTAACATTTCCGTGCATATTAGGTCAATAAAAAAATTCTTAGCAGCCTTTTCGATCAGTTAATTGGATGAAATTATTTTCACTCGCTGAATGATACACGACATGTTTTGACCCTTTCCTTTCAGATATTTTTATTTGATGACAATAATTTTGGGGCAAGATATTTTATATTTTTCCATCTGAGAATAGGGACGCGTTTGTAATTCCTGTCCAACAAGAGTCAACTCACTTTAAAACTTTGTTATCAACTCATTACTATCATCTCATTTGTTCATGACGTACCGTATAATAGGAAATTATAACAGTAAAGTGTACCAACAACAAAATTAACCTAATCAGTTTTGATCAGTAGTCCTGTCTTTTGTGTTGATCTGTACACTGATATATAATCGGTGGAAAGGGACTCAAATCGGTGCTAATGTAATAATATATTATTAATTTAATCAGTTTGTCAAAATATACACGTATGAATCTTACTCATAAATACGTTAACTTTTTTAGAGAAAAATAGATCTCAATGCAACAAACACGGAGAATTTTTGTCAACCAGAATGTGCAGCGAATCAATAACACGGTGTACTTGTCATTATTAGTGATGTAAAAACTATCAACCTGGCAGTAAAATTTAAACGTTTAACGTTTACATTGATTTTTTTGATCGATGCTGATGTGCATTCATACCAGACTGATACATAGTACTCCTTTCGCAGGGGGACTTAAATCACACAACATCCAAATTTACAGAACGTCACCTTCTCACGTTTGCTGATAGCACTCCACCAAGTACGACGGATGGAATCATTTATTTACTGAATCCTATGTTTCCCCGCCGAGGACACAAGTCATCTAGCTCTTTATGGGGAAGAACGACGATGGCATCTCACGTTTGGCTGGGAGGTACAAATTTGCTCAGAAAAAGTATGGTGTGCATGTCTGTCATCATGAGGTGCTATAATAGTAGAGTAAAGTACCGCGAAACAGCCCAAAAAATATAGGACACCGGAACGGCCCAAAAAATATAGGACACCGAAACGGCCCAAAAAATATAGGACACCGAAACGACCCAAAAAATATAGGACACCGAAACAGCCCAAAAAAATATAGGACACCGAAACGGCCCCAAAAAATATAGGACACCGAAACGGCCCAAAAAATATAGGACACTGGAACGGCCCAAAAATATAGGACTGCGAAACGGCCCAAAAAATATTGGACACCAAGACGGCCCTGGGAATAGGTACTGAAAATATGCTTTGTGAAGGAATTTGATGGGTCTTAATTAGGGACTACATATATGCTTTGTGGAGGAATTAGATATAGGATAACTAGATCTTTGAACCTATTATCGAATGTAATTGTTAGGATGAATGTTATTTGTTAGTGTGTCTGACTTAGTCGCTGTATTTCTCGGACATTGTAGTTCTATGTGAATACATTGATCTTGTGGTCAAGTTAGTTACTGATGGTACATAGAGATACCATGAACGCAAGTTTTTTGTGAGTTGGCCGATGTATTTGTTATGATGTATGTTGTTTGTTAATGTGTCCGACTTAGTCGCTGTATTTCTCGTACATTGTAGTTATATGTTTATTTACTGCTATTCTGGTCAAGTGAGTTACTGATGGTACACAGAGAGTGCCCGTGACGGGTGGGGAAGAAGAGAGGGGTTGACCGGAGTCAGGCGGTGTCCAAGCCGCAAATGGTAATTAGCTTGATGATCTTTATATGTCAACTGTCACATAAAGATCTTATCTCGAGATAAATGGTCCTTTTGGAGAATTGTTTTTCTTACGGTATCTTTCAGTTTCCTTTCGGTATCTTATTGCTTTTATTTACGATTGCTCACGTACGGATTATATAGATGCAGGTTATTAGGTCTTGTCTACGCTATATATGATTGTATAGGAATATTTCGCACGATATGACATATGTTACTATGTTTGTTATAGATTGATTCATTTGAATAGAAATTTTTACTGCTCGAACCTGATTAGTTAGGATATTCGATGTAGTTATGCAAGAAATATGGGTATATATTAGGAGAGCTTAGCAGGTTGTGCTTTATTTGACTCAATTTCGGAGGTTGTTTGGTGGAGTTTTTAGCGGTGAGATGCTTGATACCAGCTTGATGTTGAATATAGGCTATGAACAATTACAGGTTCTAACATTTTCATGTTGACGTGCTTACATAATTTTTCACTCGAAAGTGTTCTCGGGTGGGTTTTCGATACGACCGCAATCCTAATTATCTTCGTATTTGTTTTGCGGTATTTTTTTCACATGAGTATTTACTATTTTGCTACCCTTAGCTGCGGGTCTGAGGCCTCGGACATGCAAGCAACATACTGTAACACGTTAGTTGCAAGCAAATGATCTCACTTGGGTATTCGTTGGTCGTTTCGCTTTGCATTAGTCACAGCAGTCATTTATTTGTTCATCGTACAAATGATTTTTTGCTGAGGTTCTTGGAGAAGTACATGTATTCAGACAAAGACGATTACCGCATTTTTTTCCGTGTCAATATCGGGGTTAAACTTTAAACTGGAGACTCATGTCAGGCTCAGTATTGGTTATATCCAGGATGTGACTTTGCTCGATATTATTCAGAGACGATGGGTGATACAGATGCAAGATATGTCTGAAGTATTATACGTGACTGGATGTTTCCTTTGAAATTTGTTCTTTATGAGTGGTAGTTTGCTGAGAAGTGACCTAGTAAAGCATTTTAGACTTCATTGTTATGACACATTGGGCTTGGATTTTTTTTAGGTCTATATAGGTCTAGAAATTTGCTATAGATTTGAATGGTATCGTAGTGAAAAATAACGTCATTCTCATGAACTCTGAGTTAAATGTCAGATATTTTGGAGGAATGCATGTTTAAGAGGTGCAAGTCCATTATGCATCTCTATGGATTTTATGTTATTGATCCCCTGCAAATGTTTACTTTAACATTTAGAAGACGATTTACTGTATGGAGGGGTCCTAGAGCATTTAAGGTTTGGTTACCCTTCACCTAAAGAGAGATTTATCTACGATAGCTTAGGGAGCTGTGTACAACTTCAATTACCTTAATATCTATCACATTTTCAACGTAGGGCAAGAGGCGTTTTAGTGCATTTTCAATGCTAGTTCAATCGAGTTAAATTTTAGGATATTGCAAACAAAGATTTATTAGATATATTATTATTATTCATAATAGATATTGACATAATTATATATACATATATATACATGGGATATCATTTTACGAAAACATAAACTTTTTCACACCAAACATTCGATGTGAGCATCTTCGCGAAACAAAAATAATGACTTCGACCTCGCTCTCTTGTGTTATCTTGATCCTTGGTACCAGTGACAGTCTGTGGGTTCTTTATCAATGACGTATCGGTGTAGGATTTATCAACTGGGTATTTTTATTTTTTCTCTGATCTATTGGTGTTCGAGACTATCGCCCTTAGTACACATTTTAGATAAACGATGACCTTCGGGAGAAGTGTATGCAATACTTATAATCCTAGCCTTGTAACCAAAATTTGGTTTATAGTCTTCAGCGAGCTTTTTATAAACGCTATTTTTAATCACCATTACAGATTTGTGACATCGAATCGTTTCAAATTTTCTTCTTGCTATTATCCATAGTTCCATTCATTATATTCCCGCAGATATCCGAAATATACCCAATTCTCCTTGCACTCAAACGTTTGAGACAGGATTCATTCTCCTCATGCTTCATTACCAACATATTTGTAACCAAAGTCAGATATACATTTGATTTTATTATGCAGTTTTACACTTCTTACACTTGACATCCTTTCATTACCCCAGTTGATAATTCGGTTTCCTTCAAATTAAAGAGTTTTTTTTTCTTCAAACATTTCAATATCACTGTCACTGATATCCATTTCACTGAAAGTATTCCACGTCTCCCCTTATTTTCAATATCGGTTATGGTTTGGTCTTTCTCCCACCATATCAATTTAGCCATTTTCACCCAATCTTCATACATTCTTAGCTTGAGTGATAGTGGCACCATACTTTCTTTCACGCTCGCGCCATTTTGAAAACTGCCTTTATCATTATTTGTGATAGCCAAGTCCGGATTATTATGTTCTATCAATACGCCCATAGCATCCCATGAGGTCATATTTCCTCGTTCATTTTTTTAAGATTAGCATATTCAAGATAATGCTGCCCTTTCAGATGTTGCCGAAGCCCGAACGTGGAGCCTGATTTGCTTAATTTTATTTCCGCAGTGCAAATAACACATACCCCCGTCTTCTCTTTTCCGTTAAAATACGTTATCTGAAGGAGTGCAGATATGAGTCCAATTTATATATACAGTACATACACTGCGTTGGCACATGTATGGGCTACCATGTAGACATTTATACACCTTTTGTGCATAAGGGTTACCATACACTGCCGGATGCATTAATACCTTCCCAACCTAACCTAACCCATAGCACAACAGCCCTTGCTGTTGATACAAGATATTTCATGTGCATAATCTTCATACTATGTTATGTTAAAAGAAGTATTCATCCTATCCGATCCTAACCTAACATATGTTCGGTATTCAGTCATTGTTTTATTCAATGCATAATACATTTCTCCACTTGTCTCTACAATTTCGATCAATCCTTTGCAGTTTGATACACACACCCAATTCTGATCTAGTAAAACACAAAACATAACCTAACCTAACTTATGTACGATATTCAGCCGTTATTTTATACAATGCATAACAATTATCTTCACTCGTCTCTACATTTTGATCTATCCATTGCAGTTTTGACACCTAATTATTTCTACTTCGCAATCAATCTCGACTCATATATATTACCAGTGAGGTCAGATTTTCTCAATCCTAGATGGATTGTATGTTCCAAGTAATTCATATTTGTTTCCATCACACAAACGGGCTCTTCATCTCATACTAGGTCTAACACATTTTTCTTCAATATCTAATGACACTTCATACTTTGCCGACTTGCGCAGTCGATCTGCCTTTCTTCTTTCCAATATTTTTTTCAGACACTTCACGATGACAGTGTTTCAAATGTCTCCACACGTTACTCGTGGATTTATGTTTATTCATTTTTTTTTCTGGCAAAGTTTACAGACCTCCAGCACCCCATTTCTTTCGAACAATCGAGGACTCAAGCTATAACCCATACTTCCACAACAGAATCCCAATATTGTCTGAGTATATACTCATCGGACTCTGATTTATATTTCACCATTCTGTCACACATATACACCATTTAACCCCGAAATAGGTTTATGGGTACCGTTGCCACCTTGAAATATTTCTCCTACCGAATTCACCAATTGCATTGTTTCCTTCGACCAACACAATGTCTGCAATTTCATCGCTTAACCATTGAGTTGTAGGATATTATAAACAATTGATTGAGGATTTACATACTTTTATTAGTATAATTTACAGATCTTTCTGACATCATCAATGACTTCTAACTCGTTTTCTCGATTACAGCATGGCTCGTACAGCCACCCATACTCATCATCATGATGTTTAAGTTTCCTCTCAAAATCTATCATATAATCAACCATATCTTTGTTACGAACACCGAAGGCTGTTCCGTGCCCTTGAGTCCACAAAATGTTATTCTTCTTCTTCTTGATCTTTAATTATTTGAATCTTCTCAAATTCAATGTCATTCTGTTTTTCATCAAGGAGGAATTCTTTCATACGTTCCAGGTTTTCTTTGGTTCTTAGGAAAAACCCGTTGCCCACCACTTCAGCTTTATTACAATCATGATGATTTTCCACTCGGATCATATCGATTTCGAGAGTTGCTTTCATATTACCCTTGAAGTTTGTTACATACGACTGAAACCCGTCAATGTCAGTTACCCAGAGCCAACTTCCTTTTCCCTTCATCCATATATGAATGTTATCTCCCACTCTTTTGATTCTTGTTTTACCCATTCTGAGATATCTGATATTTTCAACATTAGTCAATATTGTTCGACCCGACTCATATCATCTTCGGAGATTTCTTCTTCCAAAACACGTAAACTAATTTTTGTCACTTGAACATTCATTGTTATCTATTTGAGGATGATCCGTCCGTCTCCGCTTGTCCTCCACGTGACACTGACTCCAATCACGTCATACAACTTGCTATTATAATGCGTCTGCAAATCTTTATAAGCCTATCACCACTCGCTTCGGCGATCAATTAGGTATGTAGGTAAGTCTATAGACCTGTATACGTATGTCCACGTCAAAAACCTAACCTTACCTAACTTATGTACGGTATTTTGTTATTGATATATACAATCCATAGCAAATTAGCTCCACTTGACTCTCATTTTTGATCTAACCTTTGCAGTTTTGATACACACTTCCAATTTTGATATACCAATTTTTTTCACGACGATTCGATTTTGCCTCTTACTTCCACGTTATATGCAAATTCATTGCTTGACCTTTGAGTTTTTAGGATACTATAAACAATTTAATTAAGGATTTACATACTTTTATTAGTATTATTAACAGTTTTTTGCTGATATCATCAATGTTTATGCATTTTTGTATCAACATGGTGCGTACATACATCCGTACCCATTATCACTTTGTAGCAGTCTCCTCTCAAATTCCTTCATATAGTCCACCATATCTTTGATACGAATACGGAAACCCGCTCCATCCTCGTATCTCCATAAATGTAGATCCCCGCAATTCCATAAATGTTCATCTTCTTCTTCTTTGCGAACTTTAATTATTCGAATCTTATCCAATTCAATATACCTTCAATCATTATCCAAAAGAAACTCCATCATACGCTTCAAATTTTCTTCAGTCCCTAGATAGAATTTATTTTCCACTAACCCAACTTTCTTACATGTGTGGAAATTTTGTGCTAGGGACATATGAATTTCATGATATACCTTCTTATTTTAATTGAACTCTGTTACATAC
This sequence comes from Gammarus roeselii, assembly GCA_016164225.1. Lineage (NCBI taxonomy): Eukaryota > Metazoa > Arthropoda > Malacostraca > Amphipoda > Gammaridae > Gammarus > Gammarus roeselii. Next base: position 4,850 of record SDVV010016782.1, on the reverse strand, counting down.
GACTGAATTGTTTCGAAATCAGTCACCCAAATCCTGTTTTCTTCATTGTCCTTCCATGTATGGATAATAGTTCCCACTCTTGCGATTCTTGTTCTCCGCATTTGTAGATAATTGATATCTTCATCATTTGTCAATATATCCTCAAACCAATCTAAATCATCTACGGACATTTTTTCATCCAACACTCTTAAACAAATTTTTGAGATGTGAACATCCATTTTTATCTATTTGTTTTATTTGTTTTATCTATTTATCTATTTGGAAACAAATATGAATTACTTGTAACATACACTCCATCTAAGATGGAGAAAATCTGACGTCTCCTGTAATATATATGAGTCGAGATTGATTGCGAAGTAGAAATAATTAGGTGTCAAAGCTGCAAGAGATAGATCAAAATGTAGAGACGAGTGGAGATAATTGTTATGCATTGTTTAAAACAACGACTGAATATCGTACATAAGTTTGGTTATGTTATGTTTTGTGTTTCCCTAGATCAGAATTGGATGTGTGTATCAAGCTGAGAAGGATTGATCGAAAATGTAGAGACAAGTGGAGAAATGTATAATGCATTGTATAAAACAATGACTGAATACCGTACATAAGTTAGGTTAGGATCGGATAGGATGAATACTTCTTTTAACATAACATAGTAAGAAGCTGATGCACATGAAATATCTCGTATCATCAGCAAGAACTGTTGTTCAATGGGTTAGGTTAGGTTGGGAAAGTATTAATGCATCCGGCAGTGTATGGTAACCCTTATGCACAAAATGTTTGTAAATGCCTACATGGTAGCCCATACATGTGACAACGCAGTGAAGGTAACGATCCTGTGTGCATAAATTGGACTCATATTTGTACTCCTTCAGATAGCGTTCCGCTTTCGGAAAAGAAAGCTGACGCACAGTTTGATGTGGAAGTATTTTAACAGGAAGGAGAAGACGGGGGTATGTGTTATTTGCAGTGCGGAGATAAAATTAAGCAAATCAGGCTCCACATTCGGGCTTTGGCAACATCTGAAAGGACAGCATTATCTTGAATATGCTAATCTTAAAAAATGAGCAAGGAAATATGACCTCAAATGATGCTATGGGCGTATTGATAGAACATAATAATGCGGACTTGACTATCAAAGATAATGAGGAAGCCAGTTCTCAAAAAGGCGCGATCGTATAAAAAAGTATGGTTTTACTAACACTCAAGCTAAGAATGTATGAAGATTGGGAGAAAATGGCTAAATAGATAAGGTGGGAGAAAGACCCCAACCATAACCGAAATTGAAAATAATGAAAGTAAGGGGAAACGTTGGATACTTTCAGTGAAATGGATAGCAGTGACAGTGATATTGAAATGTGTGAAAAAAAAATGCTAAAGTTGAAGGAAACCGAATTATTAAATGGGGTAATGGATGGGTGACAAGTATAAGAAGTGTAAAACAGCATATCAAAATCAATTTTATATCTGACTTTGGTTACAAATATGTTGAAATGAAGCATGAGAAGAGAGAATCCTGTCATAAACAATCGAGTGTAAGGAAAATTGGGTATATTTCGGATTTCTGCGGGAATATAATGAATGGAAATATGGATAATAGCAAGAAGAAAATTTGAAACAATTCGATGTCACAATCATGTAATGGTGATTAAAAATAGCGTGTAGAATAAGCTCGCTGAAGACTATAAACAAAGTTTTGGATGCAAGGCTAGGATTACAAGTATTGCATACCCTCCTCCCAAAGGTCCTCGTTTATCTAAAAGGTGTACTAAGGGCGTCAGTCTCGAACACCAATAGATCAGAGAAAAAACCACACCCAGATGATAAATCCTACACCGATATGACGAGTTGACAGCTTCAGGTGAGGAATAAATATACGTCATTGATAAAGAACCCACATACTGTCACTGGACCAAGGTGTGAAAAAGTTTTGTTTTCGTAAAATGATATCCCATGTATAAATATATGTATACATATTTATGTCAAAATCTATCATCAATAAAAATATTATATCTAATAAATCTTTATTGCAATATCCTAAAATTTAACTCGATTGAACTAGCATTGAAAATGCACTAAAACGCTCTTGAGATTCGTTGAAAATGTGATAGATATCAAGTTGATTGAAATTGTACACAGCTCCCTAAGCTATAGTAGATAAATATATATCTTAAGGTGAAGGGTACCCAAGCCATGAATGCTCTAGGATCCCTCCATCTAGTAAATCGTCTTCTAAATGTTAAAGTATACATTTGCAAGGGATCAATAAAGAAAATTCCATAAAGATGCATAATGGACTTGCACCTCTTAAACATACATTCCTCCAAAATATCTGACATTTAACTCTGAGTTCATGAGAATGACGTTATTTTTCACTACGATACCATTCAAATCTATATCAAATTTCTAGACCTATATAGACCTAAAAAAAATCCAAGCCCAATGTGTCATAACAATGAAGTCTAAAATGCTTTACTAGGTCACTTCTCAACAAACTACCACTGATAAAGAACAAATTTCAAAGGAAACATCCAGTCACGTATAATACATCAGACATATCTTGCATCTGTTTCACCCATCATATCTGAATAATATCAAGCAAAGTCACATCCTGAATATAACCAATAATGAGCAGGACATGAGTCTCCAGTTTAAAGGTTAACCCCGACATTGACTAGGAGAAAAATGCGGTAATAGTCTCTGTCTGAATACATGGACATCTCCAAGAACCCCAAAAAAAATCATTTGTACGATGAAACAAATAAATGACTGCTGGAACTAATGCAAAGCGAAACGACCAACGAATACCCGAGTGAGTAAAACAAATACGAAGATAATTAGGATTGCGGTCGTATCAAAAACCCACAGAAATACTAACCCCGGGAACACTTTTGCGTGAAAAATTATGGAAGCACGACAACATGAACACGTTATAACCTGTAAATGTTCATAGCCTATATTCAACATCAAGCTGGTATCAAGCATCTCACCGCTAAAAACTTCACCAAACATCCTCCGAAAATAAGTCAAATAGAGCGCAACTAGCTAAGCTCTCCTAATATATACCCATATTTCTTGCATAACTACATCGAATATCCTAACAAATCAGGTTTGAGCAGTAAAAATTTCTATTCAAATGAATCAATCAGTAACAAACATAGTAATATAAATCATACCGTGCGAAATATTCCAATACAATCATATATAGCGTTGACAAGACCTAATAACCTACATCTATATAATCCGTACGTAAGCAATCGTAAATAAAAGCAATAAGATACCGAAAGGAAACTGAAAGATACCGTAAGAAAAACAATTCTCCGAGAGGACCATATATCTCGAGATAAAATCTTTGTGTGACAGTTGACATATAAAGATCATCAAGCCAATTACCATTCGCGGTTTGGACACCTCCTGACTCCGATCAACCCCTCTCTTCTTCCCCACCCGTCACGGGCAGTCTGTATGCAACATCAGTAACTCACTTGACTAGAATAGAAGTAAATAAACATATAACTACAATGTACGAGAAATACAGCGACTAAGTCGGACACATTAACAAATAACATACATCCTAACAAATACATCGGCCGACTCACAAAATCTCTATGTACCATCAGTAACTAACTTGACCACAAGATCAATGTATTCACATAGAACTACAATGTCCGAGAAATACAGCGACTAAGTCAGACACACTAACAAATAACATACATCCTAACAATTACATTCGATAATAGGTTTAAAGATCTAGTCATCCTTTATCTAATTCCTTCACTAAGCATATCTGCAGTACGTATTTCCAGGGTCGTCTAGGTGTCCTATATTTTTTTGGCCTTTTCGTAGTCCAATATTTTTTGGGCCGTTTCGGTGTTCTATATTTTTTGGGCCGTTTCGGTGTCCAATATTTTTTGGGCTGTTTCGGTGTCCTATATTTTTTGGGGCCCTTTCGGTGTCCTATATTTTTTGGGCTGTTTCGGTGTCCTATATTTTTTTGGGCCGTTTCGGTGTCCTATATTTTTTTGGGCGGTTTCGGTGTCCTATATTTTTTGGGCCGTTTCGCGGTACTTTACTCTACTTATAATACATAACTGTAGTAGGCTCAACATAAGATATACTAGAGAAATAAACAATCTAGCAAATTAGGGAAAGCTTAATATTTTTTTAACGTTGCACAATCCCCTTTCTATACGTTTCCAGACATTAAACTGTTCTTTTTTTTTCTTTGCCGGAGAAAAAATAATAATATTGTAATATTCATTTGTTCAAGGCATGATATCATTTTGATCAGTATCTATTTACCTTATTTCTTTCAATTATCGTTCTGACTATTGCAGCCGAAACTATTGTTGATTGTCATTCAGAGCAAATAGATTTCACCTGAATCTAGATAAAAATTCAAACGAAATCTGGAGGCATTTCGCAACCGGAAATCTGCAATTGATCATTAATATCATTTGTCCTGCATCGAAGTAAGCAAAACAATATGCTATTTTACAAAATGGTTGCAGAATATTCGGAACTATTTAATATTGCTGAAATCTTACAAACTGTTAGTTTACAGTTGGACCAAATGCAATTGATTGCACTGCCATACTATGAAAGGGAGAAATGGAAAAAATGTTATTCAAAATCATTGAAAATGCAAATCGTACGCACATAATTGAAAAGACTTTCATGGTGATGGTTGCATCCGTTTTAGGAGCACACATTGAACGATAATCAACGTAACTACGGCCGTAGTCTTAACGGAATCCAAGGTAAACGGAATTTTTCATCAGGGACAACCGATATAGGAGGCGTATGGTTATTGAGAGTTGCCGTGACTTTATATTCGCATTCCGGTAATGTAT